>LPNX010965856.1:336326-525300 GCA_001517045.1 Pseudotsuga menziesii | reverse complement strand
GTGAGAATCATCATTCTGTGTATCAAAATTAACTTGCAAATCCAAACTTTTATTGAAGACATTCTGATTTTTCAGACTAATAATTCTGGCCAATTAATGCATGGTCAATTAATGCAATATCGTGAATTACTGTATATCTGTAAATTTAAAATCTCAAAAGAATTGCAATCCAAAAAAGGGTTTGCACCTCGAAATATTTGATCCCTCTCGACGCATGATAGAGCCAGATAAAGATGGATCTACGCTGGTAATGTCTAAATAAAGGTATGACTCCAATCTCTCTTTCTGGTTGTAACATCAAGTGAATTGGTCGACCATTCTATTTGTTGTTCCATCTTTTATCACCTATTAAAAAAAAAAAAATAGGTTTTGGGTAAAAACAATTTTATAAAGTCTTGGTGACGAACTAATTAGTATAAGAAACGTACTCCTCTAAACAAAAAACAAAAAATTGCGACATATATATACCAATGGCTAGGTAACGGTGTCCATTTCGTATAGTTAAAATTCTAGATCTGTTAAATGACCTTGCATTGTGGATGTAGAAATTTATGATGAATGGTGTAGATAGATAATAGAAGACTTTCATATGTGTGTGGGTGGGTGGATCACATTATTATGAAATGTCTTGAATTTTATGTAACAATAACTAAGTTTTATTTTTCCCTTAAGGCTTTAACTACATTGAGAATGTGTTGCAGCTGCAACTGTTTTCCCAAATTTTTAAAATTTTGGACCCTGCTTTTTTATTTTATCTTGCCTGGTTTTATTTAGTTTCCTGAACTTAGTTGTTCTTCTGCTACAATTTTGAATGTTTGAGTTTGATTCGAGGTAAAATGTTTCTTTCATTTCGGAAGTTGAATGATTTAAAATGCCTTTGTCTAGCTAAAGCTTTCGACTTTGAAACTTTAAGTTTTGATGTTTAAAGGTCTTTCATTTATCAATGTCGAAAGTCATTTGAACAGTAAATCGGGGCCATAGTTTTCTACGCAGCCGTCGTTGTGGAGGCTAAACAATGAATGACCCTATGGATAGTCTTGATTTTCACAGATTCTTTGGTTTTATTGATCAACCTTTTACTGTGCGATATTTTCTTTTAGCACTATCGGAAGTAAGTTGAGGTTTGTTCCAGAACTCTAGTTATCCATGTAGACGTCGTTTTGAAGGACCAATAGAGAACGCACCGATGGACAAATCTTACTTTCGCTGATGCATGGTTTTATTAGTTCAAATCTTTTGGCTTTGCAGTGATATATTTTTGTTTTGTCGAAAGTTTTTGAAAAATGACTCGGGGCCGTAGTTCTTTACGCGGTCGCCCTTGCGGAAGCTAACTAATGAGCATTCTGATGGATTAGTGCTTATCCTCTCCAATTCCGTGTTTTATTGCTTTTCGTCGTTGCGACTTTCCAACGAACTATTTGCGGACACATTGTCCTTAATTCTTCTAACCTTCGATGCATGGACGACATTTTTTATGCTTTTTTTTTGTTGACGTTTTATTTCTCCTCGAAACCCTTAGTCTATATGGTCTTCATCATTGCGGCTCCTCAATGAACTGATCATTCGATGCTATAGTACCTCTGCCAGCCGAAGTGGATTATCTTCCCTATGCTTAGTGTTTATTGCTTCCGACTTTCGGTAGGGTTTTCCCGTCGTTTTTGTTGTGTTGTTACTCTATTTTATGGGATGGAGGAGTTTTCCCGTGGGTGTTGATTGAGTCAAAGTTTCTGAGATGAAGAGCTCAGTTTGGGGGTTTGGTTTTTTAAGGAGTGGTGGTTACTTTGTCATTTTTCATGCTTTCATCAGAGGATGGCGAATTGGTCTAGATACGGCCTGGATTGAGATAAAAAGTTTGTTTTTCGGACTTCTGTTTTTAGTTCGGATAGTGGATTTAGAGGACTTTCAGGCCTAGCTTGCAGGATTCTCTTTACCTTATCTTTTCATGTGTCAAATTTGTTTATAGTTCATTTCACAGAATGTGTGTATTGATACAATTTGTGTTACTTTGTCAAGCGCTAAGTGATCTAAGGACTGGTTATTCATGACAGGGTGATTGCTACTGTAGAGAAATTTCTAAAAGACAAAGCAGAAAAAAGAAAATGTAGAGGCAGAGATGAGGAAAGAAAAGAAGAAAGTCAGGTCTAAGCTCAACAGGATCTAGCAAAGGACCGACGAATTACTGAGCATAATCAACAGAAGCAGAGGCCCAGGCTTGAAAAAATTCGTCAGTTACCAAGCTGGTACCTTTTTATAAAAGCGCTCATAAACCTTAAATATGAAATGTAACATTTGTATCAATCATGAGCACTCACAAAAGGACAAAATTGTGAGATTAAAATAGTTGGGGGAGCTCAAAGGTTACGGAGGGGCAGCCCAAGAGTTTTTGCTTGTAGTATAAGTATAGGAGAGTTAGATAGTAAATGGAAATTTTCCTTTTTAAATTTGTGAAAACATGTTGTAAGAAGAACTATTTCCTTTTGCAATAAGAATTACAAGTTTCTTGTTGGAGAAAGTTGGGTGGAACTTTTCAAATGATGTGCCATGGATGTGTTGAATGTGAACTATTTCATTTTCATCTTTGTGTCCATGAACTGTGAGATCTTTCTAACTCTTTGAACCTATGTTCTTGTATGGATGCTCTCTAGTTTATTTTATGAAATTTCCACTATGAGTAATGAATGATGTTCATAAACAATTAGCTATTTGGTTGTTCATATATCTATTACTGTTTATGTATTTTGAAATAAGTAACAGCTATCTGTGATTTTTCTTAATGCATGTGCATAAATACATTACTCATTGATAAATGATAATCTTGCTCCCTAGGGGTAGGTTAGATAGTTAGTTTTAGTTTTCTTGTTGTGTGTGATTTAGATGCGAGAGAGTTAAGACAAGAGGTAAGAACCTGTGCATCACATTGTGACCACTCCTCGTATTCTCTATCAATCTTCCTTCTTAGATAGGCACTTGCATCTCATACTTAAATATAAAAAACTAAAACATACACGGTGGACCGGGACATAACCGGTAAAACCCTTTATTTTTGTTACTTGACCTATGGTAGCCGGACCGTAAACCAAATGGATTCCCCATACCAAACAGTAATGGGCTAGTTGGGAACGTTTACTGGGGAGAATATCTAGCTGTTGTCGCTATGATTTTCTAACCCTCAATATTTTTTGGCACTAGAAGGAGGGCCTGCAGTGCATGGCTGGCCAAGGAAACCCATTTTCTCGAGATTATTCTACCGATGACAGTTCTAAAAGTAGTTGGTTTCCCAATCCAATTCCTAAAGAGAAAGGTAAAGAGCATCTGTATTCTATTGATAACAAAGTAGTTAATGATCTAAGAAGACATACTAGGGCATATGTAAAGAATTTTGAAGGATTACCGATTATTCCTATCTTACCCAGAAGAGAATATCGAAAGAAAGACCACCCTATATTGGAAGACACAGTGTTGGTTGGAGATTTTGAAGAACTTGTAGAAACAACCTTACAGGACGTTGTTCAACCTATGAATCAGTTGGGCCTAGATACACCTTACGGTTCACCCGTTCAAACCCCTATTCATTCACCACCTCATTCTCCACCCAGACTCATAGTAGGTGCAAACGCAAATCAGCCACCCAACCCACCAAATCCACCACCTGCTTAAAGGTCTAGGTCACCTTTAAACTTGGCACCTCCTTTGCATGAGTTATCTCAGGATTTTGAGAAAATGTTGCCCAAGTTTGACCCTAGTGAAAAGATCTTAGTAGATGATCATTTAGAAAGCTTCTACTTGGCTATAGAAGGACTAAGGGCTGGAGAACATGAAGATGTAGTCTGCAGATTGTTTCCACATACCCTGAAAGGAGCAACAACTTCATGGTTTTTTACTCTACCTACAAACTCAATCCTAGACTGGGACACATTTGAAAGGATATTCAGAATTAAATATGTAGCTCAAAAAACTCATGCAACTCTAATGAAAGGGTTATGCGCTTTGAAGAAATAAAGAAAAGAAAAAGTGCTTAGTTTCACCCAAAGGTTTCCTGCTTATCTTTAGAATTTTTCTACAACTGATAAGCATTCTGATAAAGTTCTGATCAAATACTATACTTCAGCTTTAGGGCCTGACTTGGCCATGTTTGCTAAGATGCAAGTTAAACCTACGTTATCAGAAACTTATGAAGAATCTGAAAAAGTAGAAGCTGAAAAAAGAGCATAAAAGATTATCCTGAGCAGTTGAGAGAAAAAACTTTTGGTAAAAAATCCTTATTACTGTCTAAGCCTAAAGAGGAGTAGTCACATGAATTTGAAGGAATGTTCAAAATGATGCAGAAATTATCTAACGGAATAATAAATTTGGAAAAGGAAAAGGAAGCTCACAAATCTTATAAGCCTTACCATAAGAGGAGAGAATATAACAATCAACATAAACCTCCTCCACACAGTCCTACATACAATGAACTTAACAGAGGTGGGTATGGATAAATTTTTCACTTTTCATCAACAACCCCATTCTGAAAAAAGTTTCCCTCAATGGATAAATTTGATGACATTAGTAATGAATCAGCTTTTGGATTCTAAACTAACAGAAGCTGATGATGAGGAGGAAAAGGGTAATAAATCCACAAATAAACAAGAATAAAATTCTCTAGTGGTATGGGACTGTGTTTCTCTTTCTTACACAGAAAATGAAGGTACTCTGAAACATGAGGAGATATCAGAAACAACTGTGACGACAAGAATCCAAGGGTTGTTTAATAAAGACAATTCAATAATTCCAAAGATTAAGAAATTTCAAGACAATATGAAGAAGATATAGAAGAACAACACAAATGATGAAATACCTAAACTTACCATTAACAGTCGAGATTCGAAACAAGTCAACATTGCAGACAAAGTGGGTAATGTCAAGGAAAATCTCAAAGCACCTAAAGTACTAGAGGAGGAGATCCCCACTAACAACCAACCTATAGAAGAGATTGTTGAAGCAAGTGTGGGAGGTAAGACTAGGTTTAAAACCCCACCATTTCTCTTGACATTGGAGATTTTAAATAATAATGTGCACAATTGTTTAGTATACTCTGGGTCATCAATCAATGTTATGCCACTTGTAGTCTGCAAAAAGATTAATAGACAACCTAAACCTACTGACTGGTAGGTTACTCAGTTAGACAGAACCAATGTGAAAGTAGTCGGGGAAATGGAGGATGTCCTCATTCGATTGTCTGCAAATGAAAAGATATGTCAGTACATTGATATTGTAGTAGCAGACATACCTAATGGTTATGGACTTATTTTGAATTGAGACTGGTCAGCAAGACTAAATGGGTATTTTGCTTCAGATTGGTCACATTTTTGGTTGCCTCAGAAGGGAAGTCCAAACCAGAAAAAAATATTAAGAGAGCCTTACATGAAGCACAATGTTACTCAATTGGAAGAAAAAAATAAACCAATTAATTCTATGTTGGGAAATCATCTAATTGATCTTCAACTAGAACACTACCAAGAAAAAGAAGCCAATATTACACCAGACACACAACCCGATCTCCTTCGATTTTCACGGGCTGATGAATTTGACTGTAAAATAGTAGAATTAGTTTCAGTTGTAGTTGTTGATTCAAGTACAATAGAAGTAGATAGTTTTTGAACACTTTTTTTTATGGATCTAAAGCTTTGGAAGGATCAGGAGCTGGATGTGTCCTGATTGATCCAAAGAAGAATACACATTTTCTTTCATGTAGATTAGAGTTTGAATGTACCAATAACATAGATGAATATGAAGCATTAGTTCAGGGACTAAGAAAAACAATTAAATTAAAAGTAGAAAATATGAAAGTGTATGGGGATTCTGAAATAATTTTAAAGCAAATTCGAAAACAAATACATTGCATCTCACCTCATTTAAAAGCTTATCAGAATGAAGTGTGGGATTTGCTAACAAATTTTTATGCATTTAATATTGTATCCATTCCTAGACTTAGGAATGCAGCAACTGACTTGTTGGATACCTTAGCTGCAAGGCTTGTACCTACAAATAAAAAGTGTTCTATTGAATTACTTTTCAGGCCTTCGATTCCAGACATGATTACTAATCTATGAGTTTTTGATGATGATCAACAAATCTTGGAATGTTTGATGAATGATGCAACTTTCAAAGGGGAAATTATCAATGACGAATAACACCAAGCTAAGTTAAAATTCGACAAATTCATTCCTAAAGGGGTCAAGACATTAGAGTAAATGATTTAGACAACAAATTCAGAAGACCAGCAAATGTTAAGACTCATAGCTCATCTTTGCAATTCAAGCTGATAAATTTGGGAACTGAAGTTAAACCCAAATATGTAAATTTGGGAAAGTATTGTTCCCCGGGTGAAAGAAATAAGTTCGTTAATTTGTTCAAACAGTACAAAGATGTATTTTCCTAGACATATGAAGAGCTTAAAACATATGATACCAAGATTATACAACACATCATTCCTATTAGATATGGAGTCAAACCTTATCAGCAACCTTTGAGGAAGATGCATCCAAAACTAGAGCTATTAATTCAGAGTGAAGTGAATAAATTATTGGATGCCAAAATTATATTCAAAGTCAGACACTTAGAATGGGTTTCAAATTTGGTACCAGTAAGGAAGAAATCTGGAGAAATCAGGCTATGTGTGGATTTCAGAGACCTAAATCGTGCTTCAGACAAAGACAACTATCCAGTCCCACCCATGGAATAGATATTGTAGATAGTTTCGATTTCTGAGTTATTTTTGTTATTAGATGGATTCTCTGGTTACAATCAAGTGTTAGCAGTTGAAGAATACAGACTTAAAACTACATTCAGAACAAAATGGGGAACGTTTGCTTATAGAAGGATGCCCTTTGGACTCGTCAACGTTGGATTTACTTTCCATAGGGCTATGGATATAGATTTCTGCGATCTAGTTAACCATAGTGTTGTATTATATCTCGACGATGTCATGATATTTTCAAAGAAGAGAGAATAACACGCATTCCATTTAAAACAAATTTTTGAGAGTTGTCGAAAATATGGCATCTCACTGAATCCCAGGAAATGTTTGTTTTCGGTTATTGAAGGAAAGCTACTGGGTCACGTGGTTTCTAAAAAGGGGATCTCCATAGACTTAGAAAGGATCAAATCCATCGAATAGATCCCCTTACCCCATAATAAAAAAGGTATGCAGTTATTCATGGGGACAATTAATTTTGTGTGAAGGTTTGTACCATATTTCGCTCAAATTGTTAAACCTTTGCAGCAAATGGTGAAACAAAGTGTACAATTCAAGTGGAATGATGTAGAGAAGAATGCATTCAGTAAAATAAAGACATCTATTACTCATGCACCCTCTCTCAAAAGTCCAAATTTTGAGAAGGATTTTATTTTGTACACTTTCGCATCTAATGATTCATTAGCAGCAGTGATTACTCAGAAGGAAGATGGGAGGGATGAGTTGCCCATATCATTTATGAGAACTAGTCTACAAGGGGCCGAATTGAATTGCCCAGCTGTGGATAAACAAGCTTATGCAGTTTTCAAAGTGGTAAAACAATTCAGGCTATACATACTTAAGAACCGGACAAAGGTAATAGTTCCACACCCAACTGTGAAGTCTCTTTTCGTACAAAAAGAATTAGGAGAAAGAAGAGGAAACTGGGTAACAACTTTATAAGAATATGACCTTGAATTAAAAACAACATGCATAGTTAAAGGAAAAGGACTGTGCAAATTAATGGCTGAAGGTAAAGACAATGAAGAAAACGATTGGGAAAATGAAGCTAAATCACATATGATGGATGTATGTCCTCTTTTCATAGCTCCAGATTCCTGGTACCAAGGCCTTGTTCATTACCTTCAGGAAGGATTGTTTCCAGAACATTGGAATTCCAAAGAGCAAAGAGCGTTGCACCTTAAATCAGTTGCATATCATATCATTGATGGAATTTTATTTAGGAAGAATTATGATGGAGTCCTTCTTAGATTCTTAGAGAAAGAAGATGCCAAAAAGGTCATAACAGAGTTACATGATGGGCCTGTTGGGGGTCATTTTTCCAAAGATACGACAGCCCACAAGATTCTTAGAGCCGGATACTATTGGCCCACACTGTTCAAGGATGCACATGCCCATGTCAGAAAGTGTGATATCTGCCAGAGGTGTGGGGGAAGACAAGCCAAAGCAGTAGGACCATTGAAGCCTGCGATGATAACATAACCATTTGAGCAATGGGGAAGTGATATCATTAGAGAAATAAAACCAAATTCTTCCTTGAAGCACAAATGTATTTTAATGGCAACTGACTACTTCACTAGATTGGTCGAGGCCATTCCATTACGTAAAGTCAATGAAGATGCAGTCATGGATTTCTTGCAAGATCATATTATGACCAGGTTTGGGGTTCCAATTTCCCTGGTTTTTTATAATGCTACTTATTTTTCTTCTATTAGATTAAGTGCATTTGCTCATGAAAAAGGAATTACGTTGCATTATTCTGCCAACTACTACCCACAAGGGAATGGTTTGGTAGAATCTACAAACAAGAATCTGATTAGGATCTTAAAAAAGACTATGACAGAAAACCAAAGAAGTTGGAATTTAGCATTACCGAACGCTCTTTGGCATGATAGGGTCACACCCAAGAATTCTTTAGGTGTGTCACCGTATATCCTTGTTTATGGAAAAGAGGCTATATTTCCTCCTAACATTATGCTACCATCTTCCATAAAAGCTCGAGAGTCTAGAGGCACAGATAATGAAATACTTCAAATTAGAATCTATAATATTTTGAAGGCAGAAGAGTCTAGGTCCACGGCCAAAGAATGTTTTAAGCAACAACAGGAAGTAGTGAAAAGGTGGTTTGATAAGCACAAAGCTAGAAAACGGGGATTTGAAGTGGGAAACTTGGTTCTTAAGTGGGATCACCCGCATGATGAAAAGGGGAAACACACGAAGTTTCAACAGTTATGGGTGGGCCATTTTCAAATTGCAGCAAAACTTGGCCCCTCAACCTACAAATTGCAATATTTACAGGGGTGGGAAGAGAACTTACCAGTTAATGGTTTAGTTCTCAAACCTTATTTTTCTTGATTTTTGTTTCTGTTTGTGCATAAATAAACTGATTTGGTTTTTTATTATTTACTTTTTTTTATGTTTGTTTTAGTTAGATGTTCATTGATTCCAATAAAAGAAGAAAACTTTTGGTTGCATGGAGAGCATCAGAATTCTAGATTGACCAAAACCCTTGAGTATAAGACTGTGTACTTTTGTTTTATCTGAAAGAATTTCTTCTAGTTTAGCAGTTTTCCCAAATGGCTATGAACACATTGAAGTCCTACTTAGTCCTTGTAAAATAACTTAGGATCAAAAAGTTTGAAATACTATTTCGAGGCTCCACCCATCTCACATTTAAAAATGTCTTAGGGGGTGACAATAAAAGACCCATGGAAAAAAAGAAAGGTAAACAATATATTATATATAAATGATTCCATGCCAAGAATTGAAATCCAAAAGGAAAATAAGAGTCAAAAAATCCTAAGAAAGAAATATGTATCAAAGCAAAGTACTAAATCACATGAGTACAAAATAGCCAAAGGTTCTTCTCCGTCCGTGAGCTGAAAAGTAAATACATCTCTCACACAAAAGGACAATATGGATAAAGGAGCCTGAATAAAAAAAATTCAAAAAGAAAGGCATACAGGAGGAATCAAAAAAGGACAAAAGTCCAAAAGCACTAAAAGTGCAAAATGGCATGGGAATGAGGAACAAATGAATATTTCTGTTTACCATATGTGACAATCCTGTGGTGTCCTAGCTGGAAGCTACCCGAAGACAGAGGTAAAAAATGAAACTCATATTCCTGGCCTCAAAAGAGTTATCTTGACTTTAAAATATTGGTTCCCATTTTCCTAAACTGGACTATCATCAATGATTAAAAGTACATACCCTTTCCATTTAGGAAATCCATACATCTAGAAGAATTCAGCATGCTAGTATTTATTGTCAAAACAGTCTGTTGCTCAAAGAATAAGTTTTCCAGAGATCTGAGTTCACCAGATAGTCGCCAATTGTTGCAGCTGCAACTATTTTCCCAAATTTTTAAAATTTTGGACCCTCTTTTTTTATTTTATCTTGCCTAGTTTTATTTAGTTTCCTGAACTCGGTTGTTCTTCTGCTACAATTTTGAATGTTTGAGTTTGATTCGAGGTAAACTGTTTCTTTCATTTCAGAAGTTGAATGATTTAAAATTCCTTTGTCTAGCTAAAGCTTTTGACTTTGGAACTTTAAGTTTTGATGTGTAAAGGTTTTTCATTTATCAATGTCGAAAGTCATTTGAACAGTAAATCGGGGCCATAGTTCTCTACGCAGCCACCATTGTGGAGGCTAAAAAATAAATGACCCAATGGATAGTCTTGATTTTCGCCGATTCTTTGGTTTTATTGATCAAACTTTTACTTTGTGATAATTTGTTTTAGCATTATCTAAATTCAGTTGAAGTTTGTTTCGGAACTCTAGTTATCCATGCAGTCGCCATTTCGAAGGACCAATAGAGAACAAACTGATGGACAAGTCTTACTTTCTCCGATGCGTGGTTTTATTAGTTCAAATCTTTTGGCTTTGCCGTGATATATCTTTGTTTTGTCGAAAGTTTTTGAAAAATGACTCGGGGCCGTAGTTCTTTACGCAGTCGCCATTGCGGAAGATAACTAATGAGCGTTCTGACGGATTAGTGCTTATCCTCTCCAATTCCATGTTTTATTGCTTTTCGCCATTGCGGCTTTCCAATGAACTATTTTTTGACGCATTGTCCTTAGTTCTTCCAACCTCCAATGCATGGACGATAGTTTTTATGCTTTATTTTTTCGACGTTTTATTTCACCCCGCAACACTTAGTCTATATGGTCTCCGCCATTGCGACTCCTTAATGAACTGATCATCCGATGCTATAGTACTTCCACCTGCTGAAGTGGATTATCTGCCCAATGCTTAGTGTTTATTGCTTCCGACTGTCGATAGGGTTTTCCCACCATTTTTGTTATGCTGTTACTCTATTTTATGGGATGGTGGAGTTTTCCCATGGGTGTTGGTCGAGTCAAGGTTTCTGAGATGAAGAGAACAGTTTGGGGGTTTGGTTTTTTAAGGAGTGGTGGTTACTTTGTCATTTTTCATGCTTTAATCGGAGGATGGCAAATTGGTCTAGATACATCCTAGATTGAGATAAAAAGTTTGTTTTTTGGAATTATGTTTTTAGTTCACACAGTGGATTTAGAGGATTTTCAGGCCCAGCTTGCAGGATTCTCTTTACCTTATCTTTTCATGCATTAAATTTGTGTATAGTTCATTTCATAGAATGCATGTATTGATACAATTTGTGTTAATTTGTCAAGCACTAAGTGATCTAAGGAATGGTTATTCATGACAGGGTGATTGCTGCTATAGAGAAGACATGTCTAAAAGACAAAGTAGAAGAAAGAAAATGCAGAGGTAGAGATAAGGAAAGAAAAGAAAAAAGTCAGTTCTAAGCTCAACAGGATCTAGCAAGGGACCGACAGATTACTGAGCATAATCAACAGAAGAAGAGGCCTAAGCTTGAAAATAATCATCAGTTACCAAGCTAGTCCCTTTTCATAAAAGCGCTCTTAAACCTTAAATATGAAATGTAACGTTTGTATCAATCATGAGCACTCACAAAAGGAAAAAATTGTGAGATTAAAATGGTTGGGGGAGCTCAAAGGTTATGGAGGGGTAGCCTAAGAGTTTTTGCTTTTAGTATAACTATAGGAGAGTTAGATAGCAAAGGGAATTTTTCCCAGTTAGATTTGTGAGAGAATGTTGTAAGAAGAACTATTTCCTTTTGCAATAAGAATTACAAGTTTCCTGTTGGAGAAAGCTAGGTGGAACTTTTCAAATGATGTGCCATGGATGTGTTGAATGTGAACTATTTCGTTCTCGGCTTTGTGTCCATGAACTGTGAGATTGTTCTAACTTTTTGAACCTATGTTCTTGTATGAATTCTCTCTAGTTTATTTTATGAAATTTCCACTATGAGTAATGAATGTTGTTCATAAATAATTAGCTATCTGGTTGTTCATCTATCTATTACTGTTCATGTATTTTGAAATAAGTAATAGCTATGTATGATTTTTCTTATTGCATGCGCATAAATACATTACTCATTGATAAATGATAATATTTCTCCCTAGAGATAGGTTAGATAGTTAGTTTTATTTTTCTTGTTGTGTGTGATTTAGATGCGAGAGAGTTAAGACGAGAGGAAAGAACCTGAGCATCACATTGTGACCGCTCCTCGTATTCTCTATCAATCTGCATTCTTAAATAGGCACTTGCATCTCATACTTAAATATAAAAAACTAAAACATACACGGTGTACCGGGTCGTAACTGGTAAAACCCTTTATTTTTTTTACTTGATCAATGGTAGACGGACCGTAAACCAAACGGATTCCCCATACCAAATAGTAACGGTCTTGCTGGGAACGTTTACTGGGGAGAATCCCTAGCTGTTGTTGCTACGATTTTCCAAGCCTCAACAAAATGCTATCATAAAGAATCAATATTAAGGGTTTGAAGGTTTAAATACATGGAAATTATGAATACATATATTTTATCCACTTGTTTTCCAAGAAGGTTAGGATGATCTATGTAGATGAAATGGGTAGTACCATTATGCATCTAGTTAGGAACATTAGTTTAACAAATGTATTTTGGATATATGTATTAGAGATTTTGAGCTATTAAAATTGAATAGTTGTGATGTTTTGTTTGTATTTTTTTTTAAAGATTCTATGTCTAATAGGGGCAAGCTAAGCGACATGATTTCTCCAATATATTTCCTTTATTTTAATAACTAAATATGAAAGGATAACATAATGGTCTTAAAAGTTTATACTATGACAGATGATTGCATGAAATATTTATGTGGGGTATACTCTTCACATAAAACACAAAGGGAAGCAAAATTTGTGAATATGAATTCCTATTGAAACACTTGAAAGAATTGAACATGTCACCTATGATAATATTAAGTATAAATGTATAGTATGTCTATGTTAAAATGACTAAACTAGGAAACAAAAGTGTGTATGGAAAGAATTTAAAATATATATAAAAAAAATTGTTGAATGATTTCCAAATCTTCCACAATATACTAAAATTACTTATATATATGAAATAACAACATGATGATCATGTTAGAGGCATGTTTTGTTTTCATATATTAATTGTAACTAGTAAGTGTTAAGAGGTGCACATGTATAAAGAGTGATAAGATAATTACAGGTCATGAAAAGAATATGGTTTATTGGAATCATTATGTTCTTTTCTTTTTTGTAACTAGGGGAATCAACAATAGGGGACGGGCTGGTACTCGTGTTACATGGGGTCCAAGGATCCAATCCTACTACCACTATACCCCTAGGTGCATCCACAGGGCCCGAACCATGGCACACGGGTAAATTTGGGGGGATTTGAACATGAGACCTTCCATTTACAACCAATTTCAACAATTCTACTTTACCACTTGCTCTGCCCCCCCACAAGCATTGGAATCATTATGTTACAAGTTATTATTCTAATAATTCTAGAGATTGATTGCACATGCCTAAGTCATCCAAGGATTGTTGACAATTGAAATATTGATTCAAGGACATGATATTGTGACTTATTACTTTTCGAGTAACTGTAGGTACCATATTGGTAATGGAAATGATAAAAACAAATAAATAAAAATGATGAGAAACAAAGTCCCATGACTACAATAAATTAAATGATATGAGAGACATTTGGTACATGGTTGCATAGGAGATACATGTTTTTCCCCTTGGTCAGCTAGGAACTAGTATGCATCCTATGGGGACACCCAGGTGTAAGATGTCTGGTTAGAATTCTTTTCACACACATTCATGTCGTAAGAGAATTGTTGCAAGAGTAGGGGATCCATGAAGAACCTCTAGGTATTATGGTGTTCGAGAAAGGAAGAGCTTGAGCTTGGTGAAGCACCATGAATAGCACCGGTGGGAGATACACCTGAAAAAAGAGTATCGTCTTCGTGTTGGGTAGCTTGGAGTAGTATTCAAAGTACTATTAGCACTTGGAGTGTTCTTGGATGGATGACCTCCAACAGAAACTAGGAAGGCGCTTACAAGGAATAAGGCTTGGAAAAGGTATATGTGTTGTAAGTAAACTCATTGCTATAAGTAATATTCTTACCTATCGGTGAATATAATAAATAGGAGTAATGGAACCATTGTGAATCATGAAACTAAATAATGTTGGATTTTTATTTATGCATATCTTGTTGATGTTGATCTCAGTAACCATGCAAATGTATGTTTTTATATTTCAGGTTGGTGTCCTAAAACACTTGAGATATTACTATTAATCTAAAGGATTAAGGTATGTATGCCAAGTAGAGCTAAGAGGATTGTTGCCTGAATAATTTCAATAAAGAGTGACACTCCAAAAAGGATAGTTAAATTTTTTTTTTACTTAGGAATAATTCTAATGACATTAGAGTTATGTATGATTATGATATTCTAGGTATACCTTGTGATTTCCTGCAGAGAACGAGTTAAAGGACAATGAAGATGGAGGATATCACAAAGGATGCAAAAGAAAGAAACAAAAATCAAAGGGTGAATGAAGGAAAGGATTTGAAAAACTTATAACAATGCGTACATTGTTAACTCTAAGGGGGAAAAGATGTAACATCCCCTTACTACCTCAACTTGAAAACACGAAGTGTAAGTAAAAGGAATTGTAAGTATTGATTCTAACTTCATCAAATTCTCGATGAAATTGATAGGGTTAGGAGACTAAAAACATGACATCACCAAATAACGAATGGGGACGAATCCACTAGGGGGTAAGGGTAAAAGAGGAGTGAACTCTTGGTGATCGAGTGAATATAACTTGGAGTTATCAAGTTTTTGATGACATTCCAAACAAAAAACCCAGTTACAAATCCTCACCTTCGAACTTACAGTCTTTAGTAGTTTATACACACTCATCGGTTGTCCTTAGCATTGCGAGACAAATCTTTAATTCCTTAAATTGTGAGTGAGATCTACTATTATGAACCTACGACACCCCAATAAGCCAATAATATTAAATAATTTATTATAGATAGAAATGGTGGGCTTTAAAATCAAGGAAGATGTGTGTGTGTGTATGGAATATTTTACCAAGATATTTCATTTGTCAATAGATAATATAAACATTAAAGGGACCATTTCATAGTTTGGTTAAATAATATTTAAAGGAAAATAATTAATCCTTAAAGGTAAATAATGTTAAGTAATCTTTAAAGGTGAAGAGTGTCATTGCTTAATGGTTAAGGGTTATGTTTCAAACCTTCAAGGTTATGATTAATAAGCATTAGAGTAAAACTATAAAGCGTTCTCTAAAGACAAATCTATTTACACTTAAGGTGTGGTTGTGGGACAACATAAGGTTATTTTAGTACCACATGCACTGGAGGAGAATGAAGGACAGAGATATAATATTACTAAAGAAAGGAAACACAAATGAGAGAGGGGAATTTGGTAAAAATCACACAAGAATTTCATACTCGATGAGATTTAAAATTTGAATGGGGTTCCCGCTGAGGATCGTGGGAGCTAGTCGATGTGATGGCAAGAGAGTACTTTGACCATCATTCAATTCTATATATGATGATCAGTGCTTTCCTTGACGGGGTTGAGCAATATTACGAGATCCAATCATCTACGATCTTCATATATGGGTATAAAATCCCCTTATCTGCATACATTTGCGCTACAAATTGGTTAGCTTGTAAGTGGTTTTTACCAGTGAATACATTATAGATATCAAATCGTTATGCAATTAACAAGGACTGAGGTATATATTATAGATCCTACATTTTAGTTTTTCAAAGTATAGATATGATATGTGTGGGTATCGAATAGATTTGAAATTGTTAGGTTCTAATTTATATAATTATAGATTTAACGAATATAGAACTGCAATTTCGGTGTATATTTCCAACATATGGGTATCAAATCACTATGTATTTAACACAAACTGAGTTATATTTTATAGATCCAGCATCCACATTTTTTTTAGATTTTAGATATGATATCTGTGGGTATCGAATCGATGAGAAGTTAGGTTTTGAATTATATATTTATAGATACAACAAGTGTATATCTATGATTTTAGTGTATAGATCCAACATGTGGGTATCGAATCATTATGGAGTGAACAGGGAACGAGTTATATATTGTTATAGACTGAATGAATATATATTTGTAGAATTCCATGGATGTGATCTCAGCGTAGAGGTCAAGATATGTGATTTTAGTGTATAGATCCAACACATGGTTATCGAATCATTATACAATGAACAGAGAACGAGTTATATATTTATAGATTCAATGAATTTAGATTTATAGAATTCCATGTTTGTGATCTGAGTGTATAGATCCATTATGGTGTGTTACAAAGTATAGGTCAAATATACGGGGGTTTCAAACCCATAGGAAATTGATAGGCTCGGGTTTATATATTTATAGATATGTGATTTACAGTGTACAGATACGATATGTGTAGGTATTGAATCGATAGGAAATTGATAGGGTCTTAGTTTATATATTTATAGATATGCCATTTTTAGTGTACCGATCCTATATGTGTGGGTATCAAATCGATAGGAAATTGATAGGGTCTAAGTATATATTTATAGATCTACATTCTTTAATGTAAAGATCCGATAGGTATGGGTATTGCATCGCTATGTAATTGATGGGATCTAAATGTATACTTATAGATTTCAATGAGTACGATTTCAGGGTACATAACAAGTATTTGTGTGTCACAAAGTATAAATCCAGTGTATGTATTATAGTGAGGATTTCTCCTCACTACAGGAGCAGGAATAGCTCCCTTGTGCCTATAGGGCACAAGGGTAGGTTCCTACTATTGGAAAACAAGAAAAACGAAATGGAAATGCAAGTAAATAGAACAGTAAACTAAACTAAGCTAATCTAGTGATAGAAAACTAGAACTAAGCTAAATCATAAGCAAGAGCAGAGAGAAGAAGTGGAAGCTTTGTGAACCCCTCTGCAAAAAATGGGTTAGGGTTCTGCCTCCTTAAACCCTGCAAAACAAACCTAAGCTACAATGGAGAAACCTGCAAACAATGTTAAATAAAACCTACAAGAAACAATGGTTGGAAGTCAAAGCAATCTAAATAACTAAAAAGTAAACACAAAAAACACAAATATATATTCTCTTAGTGTGTAATGGGCCACCATTCCCTAGATCATAGAAGCCTCTCTCTCTCTTGGTTGGGGGAGCAATGGCTCAAATGGGAATGAATGTGGAGGAGAGGGAATGTGGGTGGCTTGAAAGGCAAAGGTCTGAAAGCATCCATGGGCAGCATAACAATAGGCAAGGGAGAGGTGTTTTGAGAGTGACCCCCCACCCTCCTTTTATAGCTTTTCCAAGGGGTTTTAGGGTTTTAAGCCCTTGGCCAGGGCTTTAGCCCCTTTTTTGGGCCTTTACCACCTTTTTCCCTAACTTTAGCCCCTTTTAGGGTTTTAGCCCTTTTTTTAGGGCTTTAGCTCCTAGGGGGCTATTTTGGGCTCTTTTTTGGGGTTTTTAGACCTTTTCTTCATCCTTGGGCTCTTTTGGAGGTGTGGGGGTCAAATGGAAGGTCTTATGGAGTGAAATGAGTGTTGTGAGATGGTGTCCTTGGGTGGTGTAGGCCATTGAGAGCTATGTGGGGGATTTTTGGGTAAACATGTATTGTAAATATCCAACACGTGTTTTGTAAATATATCGAAGTCGTTAGATGAAAATTGTAGATTTTAAATCTCATAGATCCAATGAATGTGATTTCCAATGTATGCATTAAATGGTTATTCATTGTCTAAAGTTGTAGTGTCTAAGTATATGTAGCCAATTCCTGCGTGCAATTTCTTAAAATATCTTAAGAAGGAATTGTTGCAAGTATCACACTATTTTGTATTCGGAAAAATGATGCTAGTACATATGATTGAAATTTTGATGTAGATCTAAGATAGGAGAATTTAGAGACTGCATATGTATCACAAGGATAGTACCTTGTATGATCTCCATAGCTCCCAAATGAATGTTATGGATTTGCAAAATTCTTTAAGATCATTTTTTTTGTAACTATACCTTAGTGGACTCGTTTCCTAGCTCGGGGGTGTCTCTAGGAGTAAAAACCTATGCCATTTAGAGCCAATGGTTGGGAGGACATTCGTAGGCATGTTTTCAATCTCCAAAGTTCTTTCAGTTTTGAGTAGTATCAAATGAATTTGTTTACAGAAATGAAATAGTTCTTCAAGTTGTTTTGTAGCTTACATTGTTAGATTTATAAAGGATTTATAGTGATACTATGTACATTCAATCAACATGAATTCCAAAGTGGTGGCTGCAGAGGAGGTGTTCGAGTAGATGGAAAGGTATTAGACTAACCCTCTATCAATAATTATAGTGGAATCTATTTGTGTGTGTGTGTGTGTATATATATATATATATATATATATATATATATATATATATATATAATTTAGTTCTAAATTTGTCCAACATTGTGGTGTGATCATCATCCAAATAAAGAGACACATCCTTCACCTTGGACTATTTGGTGATTGGTGATTCGAGTTCATAAAGAGTTTAGCTTTATTGATGTATAAATATGTAATTGTATTTTCATTCAAAAGACCAGTATATGACTAATATATTGAAGGATTATTAGTATAATATTCAATATTATGAAGGAACCTCTTAATGCATCTGTGTGTAGAGTACTTGAAGTTTGAAAAATGACTAATAATCAAGGATTATAATGGAAATTATAAAGATACATTACATATATGATTGGATTCAAAATCCTCCATGTTATTAACATATGAAACCTCTAACGATTAGACATTTACATGTCTTTTTAGTAGAGAAGTTGTTTTTACTAGCTTATTGTTATACTCAATTTTTGAAAAAAATTACACAGTGTACTTCAGGGATCTATTCATGTTCCTTTGGGTGTGTTACAACTTTATAACTTTCCAAACATAGGAACGAGGAGAACTATGATGAATGGATGCATATGGAGAATTAATGGAGGTTGTGAAATTGACATTTTTTTATCTTACATGATGGCACAAAATACATGAACTTGTCAAAACTTTAACAGGATGCCGAGAGGGTCAAATGACAATGGTTTTGTTCAAACAAAATATGAAAACAAGCAGTATAACAAGACAAACATAATGAAAAAAAATTCATGACATGGGAATGTTGAGAAGGAAAAACAACAAATATCTAAGACTTGACTCAACCTTACTATGATGAAGGACATGATGCAGATTGACATATCTATCGAAGGAATGACACAAAAAAAAAAAAAGGAGGAATAAGATATGCACATGATAATCACATCAAATTCGATGTGATAGTATACATGAAATGATCTTGTAGGAAATTTTAATAGGTTCACCTATGGAATCATATTTCGCTACTAGATCATGTCTTTGAATCCATCTACATTAGAATTTAGTAAATTTTAACATTGTAGATGGATTCAGAGACCGCTTAGAATTTAGAGGGTCTCTAAATTCTAAGGGGTCTCTGAATCCATCTATAGTCTTAAAATTTAGTAAATTGTATAAATTCATTATCAAAATCATAATTCTTCATTGTCCAACTAACACAAATAAAAATGACTAAATAAATTACCCATTGTTGTGTGATCATTTTTAGTTTAGTTATGTGGCACTTTCATTATATCATCTTGGTATTATTTTTATTAACACTTGTATGATATATGTATTGGAAGTTCATTATGACACCTTGGGAAGGATGTAAACCGTATAAGAAAATTGTTTATGCTCAAATATTATAACACTATGTATAAGGTCGTTAATGTAAGTGATGCAACTCTGCTTAAAACATTAATATTGAGCTATAACATATGAGAGGGTGTACAATTTACTATATTATAACACTATACATGGTCTCTGAATCCATCTCAGCTGTGTAGGTGGGCTAAAGAGAGAGGTATGCATAGGTGCTTTAGGAAGATAATTGAAAAGATTTTATTAAAATTTGTATGCAAATCTAGCCAAATTCTTATCTATACTAATAATTTATATTTTGCAAGACTGCCACACATAATATTTCAGCTCACATTTATGAACTACCATCCTTCTCTTAGTTAGGGGCTAGTCTTTATATCAAAAGAAAGGGGTAAGGTTTCAAGTGTGGTTCCTATGAATTCACTACACAATCCTCCTTCTATTAGAAACTATTTTCATTTGGATTAAAATATATATTTAGTCTATATAAATATTTTTTTTCTCTTTGTTCTATTATACTTATCATTCTTTTACTGATCCTTTTATTTTTTGCATATCTTTTATTTTTTTTTAATCTAACATAATATAATGCATCGTCCTTGATGCACATTTATTTACTACAGATATAAAATTAAACTAAAAAAAAAGAAATTAGAGTCCTTGATCTCACAAGTATTCCTTATCACAGGGATTCTCAAAAATACTCTTCTAAGAAACCATAATAGTTCCCACCACCACCTATTTTATATTTTTCTACATATCCTATGGGATGTGATTGTTGGAGACATTTACCACCCTACGCACTCATTTTGGTCAACTTGGCCTAATTAAACCACTATCCTAAGTTTTATTGACTTAATTGACATCAGTGGAGCATTAAATGATATCATCCAGTTCACACCCACGCCTACCTTCAGTCAAGGAGGCTAACTTAGCCTTCTCCTACATTTGGGGAGGTTAAGTGGAGTACTCTAGGGTGATCTTAGTGTCATTAATGCACTTTATTGCTAACTGATGGTTACAATCAGTTAAATAGAGCAGTGAAGGCACCTCCCTTCATTAAATTAATTATTTAATGAGCTGGAGTCAACAGGGGTGCCTCCAACTACTTCTAATGTTCAGTTACACTTCAGTTAACCTCATTGGGGTTCATTGTGTTATCACTCCAGGAAACTCCTCTAGGTTGTATCTTGAGGATGCCTGGTAACTTAAACTATTTTTGTTTTGTTTTTCTGAATTGGATCAAGCTGGATAACCTATATAACCTCTCACTCTCAAGATATGCATGAAGCTCACTCAATCACAAGGCTTTTAGTTGCAACGTGTTTAGTAGTTTGACAAAAAGGTGTAGGGATGGAGAACTCACAAGGCTGGCAGACTTACACGCATAACACATGCATATAAATGGCTAAATCTTGCTAAGGATGGTGTTTATAAATAAAAATATCACTAAATAACCAATAGGATGACATCTAGCGGCCCTTTAATAAATCTTAAAATTACCTAAATGCACATTCAGGCAATAAACACAACAAAGAAAGAGAGGGCTGAACAAATCACAACAAAAGAGCTTATACTTAGAATAAACTAGATGAGACGCTTGATAATGGAATAGGCTCATAAATCCCTAGAGTCAAACCTTTATTAATGAAATAATCATGGGCTTTATAGCCTTTTACAAAATTTTCAGATCCTGAAAATCCGATCTGTTTACATCAAAAATAAATGAAAGTCATAATTTTTCCCCGATTAGGGCTTCAAACCCTTGCTAATGATTTCTTTATTCATTGTGAAGATATAGTTCACTGGGTTATATTTTAATGACTGAAGTGGTAGATGATAACCACTACTATTGGTTTGCTGTGAAATTGCTGCCAACAGCCGGTGTATCAGGGTTTAGCTGAAGTGCCTCGTCTCGTTCAATCCACTCGAAACCCATTTTTACTTTGTTGCCATAGTATCGGTGCTCCTTAGATCATCAGTGTCGCGACGAATCCTTCATTGAAGGTTAGAGGTTTCTTCTTTTATCTCATCTGTTCTCCTAATCGGTGTTCTCCATAACTAGCACATCGGTGATTGAGAGCGGTAATAACTACAATAATGCAGTTGTTCATCTTCTTTCTTTCATCGTTGCAGCTTCCAATTTCACTGTCTTACCGAAAGATAGTGATACTGAGTTCCGACAATGAAGTTTCATCTACTTGCAGAACCCGTAGTTTATATTTCTTCTACTGTTGTGGCTACTTAGAGGACTAATTCTCCACCAGTTAGTCTTTATCCTCTTCGACACCGAGATTTCTATTCTCTCTGATCGGTGATTTTGATTTATCGACTGCCTTTAATCATTCTATTCTTTGCAGTTGTGGAACTTCTAGTCACTGTATTTTTCCAACCATGAACTAAGTCTTTCTTCCTTCCGTAGTTGCGGCTCCTCAAAGGACTGTCTCGCCGATTTGTAGTCTTCACCACTTTTGATTACTATTTGAAAAACGCTCTGATGGTGTAAAAGTTTCAGTAATATGCCTATCTGTTGAAGGGGATTTCCACCTACTATTGATCTTCCATATTTCAGTGGCTAATGAGATGTTTTGATCCTCACCCAAGCCACCGATGCTACAACTTTGTGAAATTTGCATAAAAAATAGAGTTCTTCAAAACTGTTAGTGATCTTCATATCCTTTAGTGCATCATTTAAATTCTTCTTACTATCATAAATATTTTTTTTTTTTTTGGGAGATAACATCTGGCTCCTACTCGAGGATGGGAACCTCCCTATGAGGTCCCAAGAACCCCAGACCAAAATGCCCTTCCTTAAAAGTAACTAATTAATCTTAACACTATTTTTTTATTGTTCCATTGGGCATGGAGTCTTATTCTGAAAGCAAAACAACCTACTATCTACTAATTTACAATCATAAGGCCTCAGAGCCTCAAATAAAATAGATTTTTAGGAACCGCCCATTTACTGGGCCATAGAATACCTCTTCATCTTCCAGATTCTGCAATTTGAAGGGGTTATTTTTATATACCTGGTCTATAACAAAAGGGTCGATCCATAAAGAGTCAAATTTTCCATGTTTGCCCTTTTCCAATCTGACAGCATCCCACTTGAGGACCCAGTCTCCGACCTAAAAGTTTTCTACCTTTGTTCTTTTGTCAAACATTTCCTTTATCCTCTGTTGATGAGCCTCTGATTTTCCTACTACTTGCTCCCTAATTTGTTGTAACTCCACCAAATCCATCATCCTTCTCATCATATCATTTGGTTCATCTTCCTCTTCCTGAAAGAACTTTTCCACTGGAAGGGTGAGCTGGATAGGAAAGATGGCCTCAGTGCCATAAACTAGTTTGAATGGAGAAGTCCCTATGGATCTTTTATCGGTCACCCTATCCGTCCATAAGGAAAAGTTAAGCTTTGAATCCCAACTTTTCTGATTTGTCTCTAGCAATTTCTTAATGATCCGGACTAAGATTTTGTTGGATGACTCAGCTAGGCCATTGCCTTGTGGGTAATAGGAAGTGGAGTGCACCAGTTGAATACCCATTGAATCACACAATTTAACCAATGCCCCAGCTTTAAAGGCTTGTGCATTATCGGTTACTAACCTTATCGGGCAACCAAACTTGCTGAAGAGGTTCTCATATAAGAATCTCATGATGACTTGATGAGTGGCATTTATGGTGGGTATTACTTCTATCCATTTGGTAAAGTATTCAGTGGCTACTAAGATCCATTTATGCTGTGCATTGGAAGATGGATTTATTTCGCATATAAAATCCATACCCCATTGCTGGAAAGGACCATTCACTGTAACAGGCCTAAGGGGCAAGGATTTGAGTTGCTGCTTCCCTACAAATCTTTGACATTGGTCATAGGCCCTTACAAAAGTGCATACATCAGCAAAAAGGACTGGCCAATAGTACCCTTCTTTTAATATCTTGTGGGATGTGGTTTTCCAGTAGTGGTGGCCTCCACATGTACTAGAATGAAAGTGATGCATGACCTATTATGCTTCCTCTTTATCTAGACACCTTAACAAAATCCCAGACTGGTCCCTCCAGTACAGCAGTTTGTCAATTATGCAAAACTTAACAAATTTCAATTTAAGAGCTCGTGCTTGGTTAGGAGTAAGATCAAGAAAAACTTCTAATCTTAGAAAAAATTGAATGATACCCGAGTACCACTCACATGAAGATATGTTCTTAGCTACTGCTGGACTATTATTTTAATCTTGATTTTCCTCTGTTTTAGCTGCCACCATAGTCTACACCTTTGCTGACTTGACGTACGTGAAATTCATTCCCAATAGTTCACAGTTTTCTTTGGCCATGAGTTTGGCTAGGCCTAATCCTTTTACCAACTTGGTGGGTTTCACCTCTACATCGAACTCAATGAGTTTGGCAATCCACTTATCTCTCTTCCCATCAATGTCAAGCTGAGTCAAAACATCCTTCACAGCAGCTAAAGGGACATACACAATGACCTTTGCATGGAGAATGTAGATTCTGAAGTTCTTCAAAGATTTTATGAAGGCATAAGCCTGCTTCTCAATTGGGTCATACTTCAACTCAGCATCTCTCAGGGTTCTGCTAAAGAAATCAATTGGATGATCAAAGCCTTCACCATTCTTTTGTGATAGTACAATTACCATTGTGTCATAAGATGCAAAAGAGAAAATGTAAAAATGTTTGGTGTAGTTGGGACTAATCAGGGTTGGGGCATCCATGATGGCTTTCTTAATGTCTTCAAAAGAATTTATTTCCTGGTCGGTCCACTTGATTTATACATCATTTTTTAGCATGACTGTTATATGCTTTACTAGCTCGGAGAAATTTGGAATGAACCTCCTGACAAAGTTTATCTTGCCTAAAAAGGACTGAATATCTCTTTTTGACCTTGGTATTGACAGCTGCTGAATTGCCTCCACTCTTACTGGATCGATCTTTACACCTTCAGCTGAGACTATGTGGCCTAGGAGCTTTCCTTCATTGAGTGCAAACTGGGACTTCTTGGGGTTCAATGATATTCCATACCTCCTGCACTTCATAAATACCTTTCTCAAATGATGCAAGTGGTCATGATGCCTATGAGATTAAATTGTTAAGTCATCCAAATATATCAGCACATATTTATCTTTTATCCCTACAAAAGCTAGGTCCATAGCTCTCTGAAAAGTAGCCCCAGCATTCATTAGCCCAAATGGCATTTTAGCGTACATGAAGGTGCCCCAGGGGGTGGTAAAGGAAGTCTTCTCTTGGTCCTCTGGGTGCATTGCCACTTGGTTGTGTCTAGAGAAGCCATCTAGGAAGGACATGACCCTGGCCCCCGAGACTCTCTCTAGCAGATGTTCCATCTTGGGCAATGGATAGTTGTCTTTTTTGAAACTTTTGTTCAGGTTTCTAAAATACACACACAACTTGATTTATCCATTTTTCTTTCTTACCACTACTAGATTTGCAACCCATTGGGAATACCTGATGGGGATTATGATCTTGGCTTTGAGGATTTTGTGGATCTCTTTCTCAATCACTGGTAATAGAAGAGGGCTGATGGGTCTCAGCTTCTGTTTGAAAGGAATGGTGTCCTTATCCAAAGGAATCCTGTGCTGGATGATGTTGGTGTCATACATTTTTAGGTCACTACACTCCCATTCAAAGACATCAGCAAATTATTTTATCAAGATACAATATTCAGTTTTTTGTTCAGTAGTCATCCCAGTGGACAGATTTATCAGTTTTGGATGGCTCTGGCTACCTATGTTGTGCTATTGGATAGCAGGATCTAGCTCCCTTTTAGCAGGCTTGAAAGGGACATCATTGTGATCAAACAGTTCTTCCAGTGGTACTAGACCTCGGGGTATGTGGTTGCTGGGAAACTAGATGATATCATGCTCAGTCACTTTATCTTTTAGCTTGAGCTACTTGGGTTCCTCCAAGTTAAGGTTTTCCTGGTCTATGTGTATGTCAGAGAATTCATCCACTAACTGAAGGAATCTACTAAGCTCCCCATCATTTTCAAACACCCTCCAAAATTTTACAATGTCTGACAAAGAGGGTCTGTACTTGACCTGAACATCATAGCTGAGCCTAGGGGGTAAAGGAGGAACAAACAGACTTGCAGATACTACCAAGGAATCATCCAGGTGATTCAAACCTCTAGGAATATATGACAGTTCAAAAAAAAAAATGAGCCTCTAAGTTTCCATACCTCGTCTCTGTAGGCCTTCAGTTTGATATTTTTCATCTGAAAAGTGTTGTCGACCTGCTGTATGATGAGGTCTACATCCCCAAAAATATTTACGCACATGATCCCCATCTCCTTGGTTGCTTTAACTCCCAGCAGCAAGGTTTCATATTTTGCTACATTGTTCGTGGTTTTGAAATCAAGCTTATACGATAGGTGAATGTTCTCCTTAGATGGGGAGATCAACACGACCCCTATGCCTGCTGAGTTTTGAGCGCTTTCCCCATCGAATTACATGGTCTAGATCGCTGTTGTGACTTCTTCGGGTTGCGGATGGGTGGGCTTGGTGAGCTGAACTGATGTCTCCTGATTATCATATATGTGCAAGATGCAAGATCCAAAATCAGTGTCCACAGCGTAGATGGGGTGATTTACTGAGTGACTCTCCTTGCTTATAATGTATGCTAGATGATTTTCTGTGTATAGTCTCTTTGTTTCTCCTCCGAACATGGGAATGGTGGTGTATGTGAGATCCATCTAAAGGGTGCCGCCCAATATTTTGCTGCATGACCAAGACAGCAAAAGGCCGAATTTTGGAGGAATATCAGCCACTACAATGTCCATCATTACGCTTTTCAAAGGCAGCTGATTTAAGTTTACAGCAAGGTCGTTGATGAGGCCCAAGCACTTGACCTTCCTGGAGTCAAAGGAGAATAAATTGTGGTAGGTCTTGGTAATGTTGAGGCCGATCTCATCCATCACAACATTTGGCATTAAGTTATGAGAGACTGCTGAATCCAGCATACAGTTATGGAGGATTTTATCATGGATGTTCAAGGATATATACAATGGTGGGAAAGAGTCCTTTAGGCCTTCAATCATGGGGCCCAGGGTTACAACAATATTTTCATCTTGCAGGTTCACAAAGTCAGTGTCAATGTGCACCTTAGGCTGAAGGGAATTTAGAATGGAGGTTTTAAATGCATCATTCTTCATCAACTCAATTAAAGGGAAAGGGATTTTCAATTTTTGAATTTCTGACTCAAGGTTGAAGGAATAATGCATCCTATATATAAACCTTACCTCATGAGTTGTAGGTTTAATTTGGACTTGATCAGGTGTGGCTGAAGGTGCTGGTTTATGCAATGCTTTGGATGGAACAACTACTTTCTTTGGTAAAACAACAACCTTTCTAGCAGGTACAGCAAGCTGATTGACAAGTACATCATTCTTTTTGAGTGGAGCAACCAATCTAGACCTCAGCAGGTAACCTCCCTGATCATTAGCCTAATAGACAGCCTCTTCAGTGATCTGCTCATCAATCAGGGCTTCTTCGTACTCTACCTGTGTCAGAAAAGAATAGTCCACCTCATCCTCCATGCAGTGGATATTTTCTTCATCTTCTCCTTCATCTTCAATGAATTCTAGCTCTTCTTCTAATACAACATTTTGAAATGGAGCTCTTACCCTCTGGTATTCCCCTTGATTTCTCTCCCTTCTGAGAATCTGAATGGGGGGGTTTCCTCTTCTATAAGGAACAAAATTTGGGTTTCGAGGAGCAAAGTCACTTGGCCCCTTACCCCTCACCGACATATGTCTGTGGTCCTTCAATGTTGACATTTTAGTAGTCATGTTATATAAGAGTTTGGTCATTTTTTCAATCTTGTTTTCTGATGCCAAAGCTCCACTACAGTCTACTAGCTGCTTTCTCCTATCTACCTTCCCTTTGACCTTCTGAGATGCCAGAATGTTTGACTCTACCTCTAGGGCAGCATCCTGCATAACTGATAAGGAGGCAAACCTCCTTTCTCTAAGAAGTAGGCAGAAGTCAAATTCAAAAGAATTCACATAAGTTATCATAGCTGAGGTACCCGTGGGCTTAATCTCAGTAAAGATCTTGATGTACATGTTGTTGAATCTCTTGGTAAAGTTGGAGACAAACTCACCATTTTCCCTTTTCAGGTTGCTGAACTCTGTGATAAAGTAGAGGTGGTTTCTCCTCTCTCCCCAGTGCTTAAGGAAAATGTCATCTAGGGCCTCTATGCCTGCCACTAACCCAACAGGAAGTTCTTTAAACTACTTCCTAGCCTTGCCATCTAGGCTTTGCACAAAAAATCCAGTCCATACATGTTCTTGTTCTATATTTATATTTTCAGCATAGCTATAAAATGCCTCTAGATGTTCTTTAGCAGTGAAATCCCCTTCCCTTGTAAACTTAGGCATATGCTTGAGTTAATCCCCGCTAGGCATGGCTGCGAGAGGATTTGGCAAAATTAGGGGTGCATACCTAGCTACCAGGTTCCTTTCCATCTTGGTCAATTGAGGGGTAGCCTTAATGGAAATGGGTATGGATAGGGATGTGGAAGGCGACACTGATGGAAACATTTGCTAAGAAGGTGGTGGTATACTTATACCAGTGGAGTCACCATGGATTGGATCTTCACAAGCAGTAGTGCTTGAAGATGCCCAAACCCTAGATTTTTCTAATGTATCTAAAATTTTCTAGGAATTAAAAGTTTCAACAGAATAAATATCAACAAAAATATTTCTTGAAATACCTGATGTAGCATTTTTTGCAGCACTGCTAGTCTATCTTAGTATAGACCTAACTTTCCTAAATATTTCCTCTGGATCTGAAATGGGTGTTGCTGTGGCCCCTTTGGGTTTTCTTTGGTACTTGGTCTTCTTGAAGCCACCTTATATCAATGGAGTTTCCAGATAGATGATTACAACTGTAATAATTTCCAAGCCTTGTCTATCATCAAAGCATGGATATATGTCATATCCCAGGGAAGCTGAGCTTCAATCTCCTGTTCCTCGGCAACGACGCCACTTTGTTATCACTCCAGGAAACTCCTCTAGGTTGTAGCTTGAGGATGCCTGGTAACTTAAACTATTTTTTTTTGGGGGGGTTCTGAATTGGATCAAGTCGAATAACCTATATAACCTCTCACTCTCAAGACATGCATGAAGCTCACTCAATCACAAGGCTTTTAGTTACAACTTGTTCAGTAGTTTGACAAAAAGGTTCAGGGATGGAGAACTCACCAAGATGGGAGACTTACACGCATAACACATGCATATAAATGGCTAAATCCTACTGAGGATGGTGTTTATAAATCAAAATATCACTAAATAACCAATAAGATGACAGCTATCGGCCCTTTAATAAATCTGAAAATTACATAAATGCACATTCAGGCAATAAACACAGCAAAGATAGAGATGGCTGAACAAATCACAACAAAAGAGCTTATACTTAGAATAAACCAGATGACACGCTTGATAATGGAACAGGCTCATAAATCCCCAGAGTCAAACCTTTAGTAATGAAATAATCATGGGATTTATATCCTTTTACCAAATTTTTAGATCTTGAAAATCCGATTTGTTTACATCAAAAATAAATGGAAGTCATAATTTTTCCCTAATTAGGGCTTCAAACCCTTGCTAACGATTTGTTTATTCATTGTGAATATCTAGTTCACTGGGTGATCTTTTAATTATTGAGGTGGTAGCTGATAACCACTACTACCGGTTTGCTGTGAAAGTGCCACCAATAGCCGGTGTTTCCACATTTAACTGAAGTGCCTCATCTCGTTCCATCCACTCAAAACCCCTTTTTACTTTGTTGTCGTAGTATTGGCTCTCCTTAGAGCATCAGTGTTGTGATGTCTCCTTCATCGACGGTCAGAGGTTTGTTCTTTTATCTCATCTGCGCTCCTAATCGGCATTTTCCATAACTAACACATCAGTGATTGGGAGCGGTAATAACTATAGTACCGGAGCTGTTCGTCTTCTTTCTTTCGTCATTGCAGCTTCCAATTTCACTATCTTGCCGACAACTAGTGATACTGAATTCCAATGCCGAAGTTTCATCTGCTTGCGAACCCTGTAGTTTATATTTCCTCCATTTTTGCGGCTACTTAGAGGACTAATTCACTGCCAGTTAGTCTTTAGGCTCTCGAACGCCAAAGTTTCCATTCTCTCTAATCGGTGATTTTGATTTATCGGCTGCCTTTAATCATTCTATTCTCCGCAGTTGTGGAACTTCTAGTCACTGTATTTTCTGTAGTTTCGGTGCCCTTAGGAACTAGCTCGCCGATCTATTCAAGTTTTCCAATCATGAACTAAGTCTTTCTTCCTTCCGTAGTTGCGGCTCCGCAGAGGACTGTCTCGCCGATTTGTAGTCTTCACCACTTTCGATTACTATTTGAAAAATACTCCAATGGTGTAAAAGTTTCAGCAATATGCCTATCTGTTGAACCGGTTTTCCACATGCTATTGATCTTCCATCTTTCAGTGGATAATGAGATGTTCTGATCCTCTCCCAAGCCACCAAAGCTACAACTTTGTGAAATTTGCATAAAAATAGAGGTCTTCAAAACTGTTAGTGATCTTCATATCCTTCAGTGCATCATTTAAATTCTTCCTACTATCATAAATAAATTTATTTTATTGTGGGAGATAACACATTGGAGTCATTGAAGCACTACCACTTGATGGCTGGCTTGCGATGACATGTGTCTAACCTACTTTCAATTAGACTCTGTCATTTATTGCACTCTGACTTCAGTTAGGGCTTAGTTGAGTCAATTAGGGTTTTGATGAATGGTTAAATTGAGTGTTGACTGTGGCTTACATTCAGTTAAGCTAGACTCAGTCATTCAATTCAAATAGACCCCTTGAGGATTTGAATTGCTTGGTCATTCATGCTTGCATCATGATCATTGTATTGTATCATCATTCTTTCATCTGATTATACAGAGCAGCTAATCAGTTTTTTAGCACAATTAGACCATTTTCATGACTTATTGTTATTAATATTTGATGAGACTTGTGTTTAGTCCCTATATTACTGTGCAAATTAATATGGTATTAGAGATCACAGTGGGACGAATCTAAATCTCTCAAAACAACAAGCTTTTTGACAGATTTTTGCATGAAAATTGAGCAATAGCTCAAAAATCCAGCACTGCACAAGAAGCTAAGGCTTACCACGTAATACCCCAAGTAAAGAACTTGTTGATCAAGCTTGTTTGATTGACTATGTTGGGTGTGATGAAAGCCTAAAATGTGTAGGTTGTTTGACCTTACATTGCCCTTTCTGTTGTGATTTTTAGGTTTTCTACAGATGAAGCATTCGCTCCAGCAGATTCAGATGGCCTCCTCAGTAGATCTTTTGACTCTGTTCAATTTCCACTCATGGAAAGGAGACATGGAGATCCAGCTGCAATCCAAAGGAATCTATAGAGTCACCATGGACATTGAATAAGATCTTGGTTCTGCAATAGACAAATCAAGATTCTTGAACAAGAAGGATGAATCATTCGGATTCTTGTGACTCTCAATTTCTCGGGATCTTCTTTTCCATCTTTCAGGATTGAAGAATCCAAAATAAATTTGGGACAAATTGGAAGCCTTGTATGCAAAGTAGGATGACTTGAGAGTTTACCATCTTGAAAATGAATTGACGTCTCTCCAGCCCTCCAATTTCGAGACCTTGAATGACTTTTTTCACAAAATTCAAGCACATTGTCTTACTATTGAAGCAATGCAAAGTGGAGAAAGAGGATGACCAGCTCATCCTCACCATACTCTCCAAACTTGGAGCTAATTATTCAGTTTTTGTCTCTACATTCCGTGTGGGGAAGCTCACAACCCCTGGATGGAAGATGCCTACATTCAATGCTTTCATTGAGTCCCTAACAAGTGAACATGATAAGCTTGTCTAGATGGGGATCATCAGATCCTCCGGTGATCAAGCCCTCCATGTCTTGGGGCCCAAAGATATGAACGGTAAGGGAAAGCAACAAAATAACCTAAAAACTAAATTTTAAGCTCCTAAGCCTAAAGTTGAAATCCAACAACATGATTAGTCTTTCGGAACAAGGAAGAACAAAGGAAAAGGGCATCATGGAAAGGAAAAAGTCATGTTTTCATACTGTGGGAAGGGATTCCACCATGAACATGATTTCATGAAGAAGAAGCTTGATGAATATACCTCTCTCCTTGAGAGAAAACACATCAATCTTTCGAAAAGCTTTCGGAGGAGAGATCAACAAGATCGGGAGCCACAGCATGAAAAAGGTCATGCCCTTGTGGCAAGCACTTCGAAGTCCAAATCACTCTTGATTGATTCTGGAGATTCAAACCACATGATGGCTGAAAGATTCTCCTTTTAATCTTTGGAGACCAGGAAATCCATCCCCATCCACATGAGCGATGAATCCACCATCATTTCAGAAGGATAAGGTACGGTTGATCTTGAAAATGGCTATTTTTCAAATGTTTTGTATGTACCATCTATGGCATCAAATCTCCTTAGTGTCTATCAGATGACACATATAATAGTTCCTAATAGAGTATATTTTAGCCCAAATTATGTTGACATAATAGAACTTGCATCTGGGAAACTCATTGCTAAAGGCCTTGCAAACCATCATGCAAAAGCCTATGAGTTCTCCCACTTTGTGGCGGATGCAAAGCCCATCACTCTTCTAACTCATGGAAATGAAGTTATTAGGCTATGGCATGAAAGGTTTGGCCATCTAAATTTCAAATATTTGCAGCAATTACGAAAAAACTTCATGGTTGAAGGCCTCTCAGTCATCAAGGCAACCACCAGAAATTGCAAGGGTTGTGTGATTGGAAAAAACCCTGAGCACAAGTTCGACCGAGGGAAGGAAAACCAAGCTACATGCATATTGGGGATGATACATTATTATATCAGTGGTTCAATTCCCATCATATCCATGAATGTATCAAGGTATCTCCTGAATTTTATTGATGATTTTTCAAGGTACACATGGGTCTTCTTTCTCAAAAAGAAGTCTAAAGTATGTGAAAAAAATTCTGAATTGAAGGCCTTAATCAAGAATGCCTCTAGGATTAAGATCAAGATCTTGAGATCAGATAATGGTGGGGAGTATGTCAGTAATGATTTGCTGCACATATGCTCCCAAAGTGGTATTCAGGTCCCACATTCTATTCCCTATACTCCCCAGCAGAATGCCGTAGCGGAAAGGAAGAATCGGTCTCTCAAGGAGATGACCACCTGTATGTTTGAATCAAAGAAGTTGGCTGAAAATTTGTGGGCTAAAGCCATGCATGGTACATCATACATTCATAAAAGAGTTCCACACTCATCTGTGAAATGGAAGACCCATAATGGTGGGGAGTATGTCAGTAATGATTTGCTGCACATATGCTCCCAAAGTGGTATTCGGGTCCCACATTCTATTCCCTACACTCCCCAGCAGAATGTCGTAGCAGAAAGGAAGAATCGGTCTCTCAAGGAGATGACCACCTGTATGTTTGAATCAAAGAAGTTGGATGAAAATTTGTGGGATAAATCCATGCATGGTACATCATACATTCATAAAAGAGTTCCACACTCATCTGTGAAATGGAAGACCCATTTTGAAGCATACTTCAAACACAAGCTGGATGTGTTGAACCTACGGGTGTTTAGGTCCACTACATGGGCCTAGATTCCACTTGATAAAAGAAGGGATTTACAACCACAAATAATATAATTTATGTTTATTGGGTATCCTAATGAATAAGCTAATGGATATCAAAACAAAATAGTTCATCATCAAGAGAAGTGTCAAGTTCAATGAGCCTCTTCAGGAGGTGGAACTGGTGAAGGAGAAAACTACTGAATTTCCTTCCTATTCTATTGAATATTCGGATGATGAAATTGGGGGTGATGACCCTGATTTGGATCCTATAATTTATGATACCAGTTTGCAGAAAACATCATATGCTGAATCAAAACCTTAATTACAAAATCATGTTCCCACATGGGCCCGACATACACTCTCCTCCACAGGAGATAATATTGGAAATCCGAATGATCCAAGGAGAACCCGGTCTGATTTCGAAAGAGTAGGTATTGCACTCTCTTGTCCTGATAATTTACTATCTGAAACTTGATATTTGATGATTATTTTATACCCAAATTCCTACTACCATGCTCAAAAGGATTCAAGATGGCAAGTTGCCATGCATGAAGAGATGAATTCTCTTTAGAAAAACACTACCCGGGAGCTGGTTTCTCTTCCTCTAGGAAGGAAATTGGTTCAATGCAAGTGGGTGTTTCAGACTAGGGTTGATGCTGATGGAAGAAACTATGAATATAAGGAAACGCTAGTGGCAAAGGTTTCTCTCAGGTCCAAGGTGTGGACTACCATGAGACCTTTGCATTGGTTGCAAAAATGGACTCCATCTGCCTTATTTTGGCAATTTCAGCATCTAAGCAATGGGAAGTGAATCATATGCATGTTAAGTTAGAATTTATACATGGAGATATTCATGAGGAGATATACATGAATCAGCTTGAGGGATACATCTCTGATCTATCTTTAGTTTTCAAGCTAAAGAAGTCACTGTACGGGTCAAAACAGGCCCCAAGAGAGTGGTATTCCAAGATTGATGCCTTCCTTCTCTCACAAAAATTCCAAAGGTGTAGATCAGATACAAATTTCTATTTATAGAAGTCTGATGGTCATTTGAGTATTATTGTTTTATATGTTGATGACCTACTGATCACAGGTAGCACAGTTGCTTCCATTTCAGCCATCAAAACTGCTCTCCACAATGCCTTTGAAATGAGTGATTTGGGGCTCCTAAAACAATATTTCGGGCTCAAAATTGAGCAAATTTCTGATGGGATAATGCTCACTCAGTCCAAATACATATCAAAACTGTTATTCAAGTTTAACATGGCTGAATGTAGGCCTGCACCATTCCCTTTCCTTTCAGGGATCAACCTTGAAGAAGGAAAAAACACACCTCCCATGGATTGCACTATCTATCGACAACTGATTGGTAGCTTGTTGTACTTAACAAATTCTTGGCCTGATATCTATTATTCCATGAATGCTGTATCAATATACATACAACAGCCTCATGATCTTCGTTGGAAGGAAGCCAAGAGGATCCTCTAGTATATTCAGGGAACTAGGACCTACGACATTCACTATGATACATACTCCGAGCTAGAGCTGGTTGGATACATAGATTATGATTGGGAAGGTGATTCTATTGATTAGAATTATACTTCTAGATATGTATTTATGTTTAGTGGTGGCCCCATTTACTGGTCTAACAAAAAGCATGCTGCCATAGCACAATCTTCAGGAGAGGCCGAGTATCAAGGAGCGATGAATGCTTACATCCAAGTAGTTTGGTTGCAAGGCATTCTTTCAGAGTTTTATATTGGTATTAATTTGTCTACTGTCCTCTACTATGACAATCAAATTTCTATTAAGATATCCATAGATCTAGTTACCAGGCAGAGGAACAAGCATGTAGAGATCCACATGCACTATATCAGGGAGCTAATGCATGACAGGACCATCATTCTGCAATACTGCTCGACTGATGAGCAGACTGCAGACATATTCACCAATATATTTTCAAAAAATAAGTTCGATTACCTTCGTTCACAGTTGGGGCTGAGTTCATCAGGGTGATTTAGACTACTTTTAGTGTTCATCTTGAGGGGGGCTTTTTCCCACTGGGTTTTCCCTCTTTTCCTCACTTAGTTTGTTTTTTAGCATTGTTTCAATTTCATCATTGTACAGGGTGAACTATGGCCTTAGTTTCCAGGGCCCTAACATTTTTATGCCTTTATGTTTTATACTCCTCCTGAGTATAGCTTAAGGGGGGGTGTGACATTTACCACCATGCACACTCATTTTGATCATTTTGGCCTAGTTAAACCACTATCCTAAGTATTATTGACTTAATTGACATAAGTGAAGCATTAAATGACATCATCTAGTTCACACCCATGCCTACCTCTAGTCAAGGAGGCTAACTTAGCCTTCTCCTACATTCAGGGAGGCTAACTGGAGCACTCCGGGGGTGATCTGAGTGTCATTAATGCACTTTATTGCTAACTAATGGTTGAAATCAGTTAAATAGAGTAGTGAAGGAACCTCCCTTCATTAAATTGATTATTTAATGATTATTTAATGAACTGAAGTCAACAAGGGCACCTCCAACCACTTCTAATGTTTAGTTACACTTCACTTAACCTCATCGGGGTTCATTGGAGTCATTGAAGTGCTAGCACTTGAATTTTGGCCTAATGTGACATGTGTCTGATCTACTTTCAGTTACACTTAGTCATTTATTACATTGTGAATTTAGTTAGGGCTCAGTTGAGTCAATTATGGTTTTGATCGGTGGTTAACTTGAGTGTTGACTGTGGCTTACATTCAATTAAGCTAGAATCACTCATTGAATTCAAATGACCTCCATGAGGATTCAAATTGCTTGGTCATTCATGCTTGTAGCATGATCATTGTATTGTATCATCATTATTTCATCTGATTATATAGAGTGACTACTCATTTTGTAGCACAATTACACCATTTTCATGACTTATTGTTATTAATCTTTGATGAGACTTGTGTTTAGTCCCTAGATTACTGTGCAGATTATTAGTGACTTCCTTCACCTCATTAGTCCCTCAAGATACCATCATCTATTCACCTTGTCTATTCCTCGGAATATCACCATCCCATTCCCTAGCTTCCCATTTGAGAACCTGGACTAGCAAAGTGGTTCCTTGTGTAGAAGAAAGTGTCATCATTCAATCTCCATTATAGGGTATTCAAACCTCATTGCAAGGTATTCAATCCTTCACAGGGATACATGAAATACATCCACCTCAATCATATTCCAATCAATTAATCACATGATTAGACCTCATGTATGGATAAATTTTTCAACAAGATATATGAAATATACTACGCTCACTCAATCATGTTGAATTTCATTCAAATCCATAACATGATTAGCATTGAGTATATACTTTTTCACCAAGGATACATCAACCACTTTTTCAAGGAAGTTACATGAATCACAGTCCAAATCAATCGCATGGTTAGTATATGTGATATACTTTTCAACATCAATTACACCTTCAACCAAAGATACATGAATAACATTCTAATCATTTACAAGATTAGTAAGTACTTTTCGCCAAGATACTTTTACATGAATGTGACACAAATACTTTTTGTACAAAGATGCATTTCAACAAAGTGAAATACCACAAAAGGATACTCTTCCAACAAAGATACCTTTCAACGAGATATATGAAATACATTGTTCACTCTAACCATTGTATCATCATCACTTTCTTTATTAACACCATTATATATAGACACACATGAAGCACATTTACTTTAACATCGTATCATGACTTATTGCACTTAGAATGATGTCAACTTTATAATCTAGAGTCAAACAATGTCTCAATCACAAGTTAGGTATTGAGTGTACGTATGTAACTTATTAAACACATGACCATTTGACCATATGCAAAAATATATAATACATGCAACAACATGATAGTATGACGAACACCAACGTACATCCAAATGATCCATTCTAGTATAAAAACATGTTTTCTTGATACAATCTTTTATCCTCTGGCAGCTTCCTATCATAGGATGACCAATCACTTATGCATTAATATCAATTACATAAGCTACATTTGAGGAACGCATTTACCACATCTGAAGAACACACCTAAGTGTACTTGAGTTATTCACACAAAATGATCATACAATTCCAATGATCCTACTTATGATCAAACCAGCTACAAGGAAACATAATGCAATTATTATCATCTAGAGCATTCCAAGAGGAATAACTAGTCGATTCAACACATACGAACAATAGTAGGACACAACTATATTTCAAATACCATAGAATTCCAATGCAACTTTAACGTAAATAACCGGTTGATTCAAATACACACAACACACAACCATTATCAACTGCAATGCATACCCAAAAAGATACAACACATATTGAATATGTTCTCTATTTAATTCAATGTATTTTTATTGCATCCACCATTTAAGCCAATGCATACAATATGCTCATACTATGCCATACTATGATACATATTTAGATTTGCAAATATTTAACGCAATAGGTATGGGGATACCCTCTTTTATTCCCAATACATATGCATAACATATGTACTAACTTTAATTACCAATTAATCTATTTCAAGGTCTATGTATTTCCATACATAATCAATCCAACACATAAAATATATTCCAAAACTTATCAATCAACAATAAATTTAATATAAATGCAATTATCACTAAATCTGATGCATGCACTAGGAAATTACTACTAATTTTCCATCCTATGATATCGATATGCAAATACCAATGCATAGAAATATTCATACTTACCAGCCATATAAACCACAACAAATAAATTAGGGATACACTCCTCATTTCCCAACCTATGGTATATAAAATCCAATGCATATTATTTATATAATTTACCCTATGATGTAACATGCGGTAAAAGTGAAATATTTAAATAAATTTCCCAATGTGTACTACATTCGACCTCCTATATATTATAAAATGCATAATATTATGAAATTCCTTCCAATACTAGACCAATGTAATGCACAACAAATGTGCAATTATAATACTATCGCACTCTAAATTGATTCCAACAAACACACAGTTAGCAACAAGCTTATATATATTGTTCAACATGATAAATACAACATAGATTACAGAAATACATTCTAATTACTCTCATGAAATACTCCCAAGGTACATGAAATAAATTTTATGAAATCACATTGTGAAATAATTTCCTTCTTAATGCATTCTCTACTTCACCTATGATACATGAAGTACATCAAAGGTACATGAAATCAAACACTTGGAATGCACCTACCTTTAACACATTCTAATCAATTCAAATTCAAATTCAATCATGCATTATGCACATACTCTAAGTTACTTGAAATGCATGAAATAATAAATATTTGCATTATATATATACTTTACCAAGATACATGACATGCATTAAAAATGTTTTTCAACCGGTCATGCACATGAAAAGTATTAAGTACTTCAACCAATGTCATGAAAATGCATCAAGTATACCAGACAATGTCATGAAGTGCAACAAGAATACCAAACAATATGAAGTGCATCAAGTATCCCAACCAATTTCATGAATTCCATCAAGGTCATGAAATGCATCAAGTATACCATCTAATATGAAGTGAGTCAACTATACCAACCACTATGAAGTGCATTATGTATCTCAACCTATTTTATGAATTCAATAGAATTTGAAATTGAAATTGGATATTTATTTATAAAAACGGGCTAATTTGACACTAAAATTCAAAATGTATTTGAAATGGAATATGTATTTATTGAAAACTAGGGTAGTTAAGAATGCATATCCAGATTTATAGAAATCTAAATATGGATATATAGAATAAGATTAAAATAAATATCCATGTTTAAGAATATTAACCTTAAACAATGTATAAATTGATCAAATATATTAGGACTCTTAAATGCTCACTAAGATATCCAAATAAGTACATTCTACAATTTCTCAGATTTCAATAGAATTTGAAATTAAAATTGGATATGTTTTATATAAATGGGTTAATTTGAAATTGAAATTCAATGTTTATTTATAGAAAATGAATATAGGCTAAAAATATATATCCACATTTACAGAATCTCAAATATGGATATGTACAATTATGTGTTAATTTAAATAGATATCCATATTTAAAAATACATGACCAACTTCCAATTATAATAATTAACTATTCTAATTTATATTTTCAAAGATGAAATATTTCAACGTTTAATTGATTTTAGGGTTTTATATCATTTTGTATGAGTTCCAATATCCTTTTTAATAACTCTAATGTCACATCCCCTCCCCTCCAAGAGGACGCGACCTACTGGCTGGGGGTATAATTTCAGCGGGGATCTAAGCCCCATGAACATAGTAACAAATGAATTGGAAATAAAAACATACATAGATGCATAATGCAATGTAATATACAGTGGAAGCAAATACATTTCAACACAACATTCATCATGTTCACAATTCATTAAATAAATGCAGTTGCAGAGATTAAACACAAGAGATACTTATCTTGAGAATAAATTGTCAGGTAACCAGCTATGTCGTTGCAGCGTTCCACCGAACCATAGGTCAGTTTGCTCATCAATATCTCAGCAGCACTGCCACCCCTGAGATGGGATTGATTCCCACAAATAATAATGGAACTACAATGGGCTCACACATAACCAAAGACATATCAAAATCCAGACAAGCCAAAACTACATTTGGGTTTATTAGCCTGCTAAGGAGGTGGAATGGTTGAATTGCTAAGTAGTGAGCTAAACCATATAGCTATGGAAACATACACAAGATTTGGATTCGATTTCCGAACATGTACACACCCAACACAAGGAAGCATCCCCTTCTCTATTTCACAGTCCCTCAAGCTATGCCTTCCATTTTGGTGCTCTTCAGGGTGTGCCAAAAATAAAAGTTATCCCCTCTTGATCTGTCTATGAGGTTCCTTTCCACACTAGGCTTATCAAGAAAATTCTTCCTTCTTCCACTCCAACTAGTTTAGACCAAAACACAGGATGCACTAATAGCAAGATGCAAATTCTAGGTTTGAGGAAAAAATGGTTTGCATCCTCAAACAGATTGGTAACTTGATGAAATCGACCCTTGGGTGAGAAATTCAAATTCACCAATGATTCTAGGCATTGCACAAGCAAAAATGACTGATATAAACCCCAAAACCATGTAACCCTATTAGCCATTCACTTAGCAACCCCAAAACAGATTTCTTGGGCATGAAAAATGAGGAAAACAACTAAGCACATGAAGGATAAAACACAGGAAGGTTTAGCTGCATGAGAGCCCAACGTGAATGGAGGATGGATGAGGAAAAACTTCCCAGAGCTCCCAAAAATGCATGAGGAAGAGATGATGCCAATTCATAATAGGTGAGTAATGAATTTTTGGGTTCTTACTTTCCCATTAAGCCAAAACATGTGTTTCCAAAATGGGTGCTCTGTCCATTTTGAATTTTCCCATACTCTTCCCATTCCCATGCATTAACCAACTCAACTAGTTCTGGTAGAAATAAATGATTGGCATAAGAAGAAAAAATGGGTAGTTGACAGCTTGAAGGGTTTTCCCTTTGAAATTTGGATTTTCCCCATTGGCTCAAAGGTTTGAATATCCCCCCCTCCTTATCCTTACAAAATTATGCCCCCATCTCTTTAATGTTGCATTGACATAGTCGGTTGTGGGTATTTTAATTAAATTGCATATTTACATGATGTTCACAATTATAATGTGCATGGCTAGCACGAAATTCCATCGGCATCGATTTTAATCATTGAAACATAAAAGGATAAATCAATGGCAGGGGTTTTTACTTTAGCTCATCCCCGTGATTAATTACAATATATACATCATATATATTTTTAATGCAAACGGGGTCAAAACCGGGGTGTTAGATCTAAGATACAACCATTAAGGATATATGCCTTGTTGGACATACTCATTTAGATTTACATAGTAAAGAAAATACATATACATAGATTATTAAATTTCTAATTTAAATAGAAAATGTTTTAGTCACTCAATGCCAATCCCTACATTTTATATAAGGAAAATTGTCAAAACCCCAAATTTTCACAAAATTTTAAAATTTTGAAATAACATGAAATGTTGAGACTGCATTTTATTAACAGTTAACGGTTAGCAAAAAGAGAAATAGTTAATAGATTAATTTGCATAAACTCAATTATGTTAACTCATCAGTTTTCTTATTAACAGAATCTTAAATTTATCTTGCGCATTAATTCTATATTTGGTTTACTAATGAGTTCTATTTATGATAGTAGGTGGAATCTGAATTTGAATTCTGGGGCTTACTTAGCATTTATGCTAACGCAGATGGATTATTTGTTCTTACAGGTTTATAAGTATAAATGACTAAGTATTGTCTTTAAAATCATAAAGCATCGTGCAATATTTCTATTTGCAATTAAATAAGCTTAGATTATAAGGTGTTGTAATCTAACCTACTTCCGTAAGGTAACACAGTTCGTTTTCTTCTGTTGCTATAGTAAACAAAGTTTAGATGTTTGCATTTTTTCCTGTAGAGTATGTAGTGACAATACTACTTCCTTTGGTTCTGAACAGTTTATTTATCTAGCTTGATATTTCTTTATTTTCAAAAAATCATACCCTAGCCATTCTATATTACATTTCTTGTATTAGGTTCTATCTACGAACAACTTCTAGGGTTGGTGTGTTTTCTTATCGAGCCAATCTTTTCATCTTATGTTAACCTTAGTAATTTGGTAAAAATGTAAAAATATACTCCACGTAATGAGAAACTGCCACAATGTCTAAGATGAGATCTCATGGATCTGTATTAAGTAAAAGAGTTCATAGGGAAATGATCTTACATTTCACTTAGCCATTACATAGTTTGTTATCAAACTTGGCTAGTTTCTAATATTTAAAATGTGCATAAACTATTTGTTTATCGACATAAAATATTTTATTAGTGTTACATTTGCATAATACTTACGATCCTAACCCAAACGACACTATGCAAATTACACAAGTAAAAAGATGTGTAATTATTTACACCACCATGAAAGGAACTGGAACTAATAGATAGTTATTCTTGCACTATCTATTAAGCTGTTTATAAGTCAATGATTTCATAATTATCTTAAAATATTATTGACAACAACTTAGTTATTATACAACCTATATCCCAATGATGATATTATTATATAAACCTTGATGAGTTGTAACCAAATAAAAAGGGGTTAATACCTATATAGGGATTATGCTTATTACTACTACGAATGTTTATATAGTCTTTTAATATCTCCATAAGTCAAATGTTAATGCAAACTTTCAATAAAGAGAAATGATTCTCACAGGATTGCTAATAACATCTCATATCATTGCTTACCAATAAAATATGTAAGATTTCTTTTGGGTCATGAGGATATAAGGTTATGATTTGTGTTAAGTCAATGTTATGATAACGTTGCAAACCCAAGCCAATGAAAATCTATGTACCAAACCTTTAAACTATTATCATGATATGTGAATTCCATGGAAAACTATAGAGATTATACGTTATTTGATGAAATCAATGGGTGATTAAATGATTGTTATGAAACGCAGGTGACTATGGAAAGTCGACCCACTGCATGATTTTATTATTGCAGCCATGTGGAGATTTCTTTGCCATGCACTCATTGCATAAATAGTTTTAACCCTAACCCTTCGCTCATTCAATCTCCATCATTTGTGTTGGCCTTGTGGGTTGCTCTGCAGGCTCCCATGGTGGCCGTGAGTTGTAGATAGCTATAGAGGTTCCAACACTGGATTTTATCGTGGCTTACTCCCTTGAGTTGGGTTCTATTGTTTTCCTTCACTGCAATTTCTTTATCTTTGCTCAGAGTTTACTGTCTTCCTTGTATATGGCTTATGGCCGCTTGAAACTCCTTTTTTATGCTCCTTCTGTCGTGGTGTGTCATTGGTGACAACTTGATCTTATGGTGTGTGATTGAAAAAATCCTTCATCGTAGGGTTTTAGTTTCTCTGCTTGTATGCTGGTAACAGTCTGAATCCACGCTAATTGACTTCTTTGCAACCTTTGCTCAAGCATACCCCCACCTTTGCTGATAGTTGTGAAAAACACTAGAGTCCCGTCATCTCCATCCTTGATGGGCATGAGGGTTTGGCTCCTTTTAGCGTTAGTCGTGGTGTTACTATTCATCCTAGGCTCCATCATTTTCACTTCAAGTTAAGTTAAGGTGAGTAAAAATAAAATTAAGAGATATTGCTATAAATGGTTTTATTCTGCATAAGGGTTTCTAATTTTTAAAATACCTTTGGTTCTCATAATGCAGGTTGTCTTGTCTCTAAGTTGACCATCATGCTGTATAACTGGCTCCACGAAGCGTTCACAGTAAGCTCCGGTTTCAAATCGGGTTTCCTATGTTTGTATAGACTCTTGCAGTTGCAGAAGGTCTCGACTGTGTTGCACCCAGTATTGGGTTGTTGTCCTTCGTTTTTATGGTTTTTGTTTTGGTAAGAACCCTTGCCTGTCGCAAGGTGACTTCGACTTTAAGTTGTAACTTGTGAAGCTCTCCTCTCGTATTAGGGTTGATCTTACAGTTTTGTGAAATTATATTAATACTGTCCATACTCCATACAAGATATGGGTATTCGGCTTTTTGTTGAGTTTCTTTTTGTACATTGGTAAAGTTTTGACTTCCATTCGGCCTTCGGGCTCGTTATTATAATGTAAATAACTTAAGATAGTCTATTTGTAAGCTAAATTTGTTCTCCTTTATGTTTTTTTTGTATTTTATCTCTGTGTAAATGAATTTAAATTGTTATTTTAATGGTTATGTAAAAAGAACTAAGTTTACTCCTTGTCTTGGGTTACTATTGTAATGGTTTTGTATATTTTTAAGAAAAATTGAGAAATTTCAGCTCATAAATACGAGCTAGGGTTTTAACCCTATTTAAGTTTTAAAAAGATATTTTCTGTATTGTTAATAAATAGATTAGATTATTGTTAATAGAATTTTAAACCATTTTAGTACTCAAGGATTTTCAGGTTAGGGTTTAATGAATTAACTCTGGTTCTTACTTTAACATTCCTTCATTTTGTTTAAAGAATTGTTAATTTATTAAGTTCTTAATGTTTTTATGAATTGTTATCTAGGGTTTTAGTAGGATTACTCGTAAACATTAATTTAGTAATGAGTCTATTTTTTTGTTAAATAAAAGAATAATTCTTTCCAAAAACCCTTTCGATTTATAGTAACTAATTCTCTTAGTTAGTTAACAATATAATTAATTAAACTAAGTATTTATATTTTCTATCTTAATACCATAATTATTTTTCATATCACTATCCTGATTTAGTAATATCTATTAGTTTTTAAACTATTATTAATTCTAGTAAACTAGATACAGTATCTGATAACTTTGTTTGAACTGAAAGTAAACAAGTAGTTTAGCTTTATTTCTTCTACTACATAAGCAACAAGTTAATACGTATGATACAAGGAAAATAAACATGTGACATAGCACAAATTAATATCCTACATAATTTCAATTCGATAAAATAATAAGATACTGTGTATAGCATAATCTATTTCCTATTAGAGTATTTATAAAGAAGATCCTTCTACCTGTGCTGAGTTATTTCTATTTCTTTTTCTAATGTACTTACCTACATAATATGGTTAACAAGAACATATAAGAATAGGTTATTGTTCTTTGCTGATAATACTTATTCTAGACAGGGAAAAAAATAGCTTAGGATTATTTTCATCAATTACATATTCAATATTCAAATAACCAAAGGGTTACTAGCTCTATCGATTCACTACTAAACATGTAATCATTCATTAATCATTCGGTCTTAGATATAAACTTTTAACACAGTAAATAAAAGACTATAGAACCTATTTAAACATGGATGACAACATCGTTGGGAGGCCATTCCTCCCTACCAACTCCTACAGAGTGCTCAAAAAACATCTTCTTAGGACCCCCAGCCTATTCCTGGTCTCCTTGGCTGAGAATTGGTGGACCAAGCAACAAAATACTAGTCCAATGACTCAGTACTAACTCTGCACTCAGCAGCAAGATCCTTCAGCTGAATAGTTGTACTAGATCACTTTCAATAGTTTACCCCTCAAACACATTCCACAAATTCCCTTCCTAATGAAATCCTCTGAAGTACATTCACCTGAATGGTTCTCTTCTTGGAATGAGCAGCCCCATCTCTCTTCAATGGGATTTTTTATTAAGATTGCCTAGGTGTTTTTTGGGTTAGTTGTCATTAATTGAGCCACCTGCTCTAATCCCACTTTCTTAGGGGATCATGACCTCAAATGTAGGGAAGTTTCCACCTGCAACATTGGAAGTGTTTGAGGATGTTACCACTTGTCTATTTGCTCTCCACCCAGTCTCCTCCACCAACTTGAACAGTAATACTCTTTTTAACAGCTCTCCCAAGTTGTTGTCTCCACTTTTATTTATTTATAATTAAAATATTCAGAATTACATTCAATATCCTTGACTCTGCTGAGTCATCATTTACAACTTAGCATAAAATTTAACATAATGTCTTGGAATAAAATCAAATAAGATAATATTATTTTGAAAAATTGGGGCATGTAACATACACACCCCCTTAGAATATAAAATTGTCCCCGATGTTATTTATTCTTCATCCTCAGAATTCCCTTGGAACAAAATTGGATATGCATCTGGCATATTACTTTCCAATTACCAAGTGGATTCCTCTGGACTAAGGTGCTTCCATTGCACCTTCACCTGTCCAATGGTGCAGTTTCGAAGTGTGATCTCCCTCCGCCCGAGGATACAGTCCGGTTCCACTAGAAAATATCCTTCTAGTTCCACCTGTACATCATTCCAGTTAACAACATGAGTAGCATCATCAACATATTTATTTAATACAGAAATGTGAAAAAAATTATGTACTCTTAAATTTGGTGGTAATGCTAATTGATAAGTTACTTGTCCAATCCTGGACAGATTTTCAAATGGACCATAATAATGAGGTTCCAATTTTGCACAAATCCCCAATCTCAAAGAGCTCTTTTTGGGCCTTACCTTGATGAACACATGTTCACCTACCTGAAACTCCTTCAGAGTTCTTTTTAAGTCTGCTTGACTTTTCTGTTGATTCTGTGCCACTTTCAAATTTCTCTGCACTTGTTTTACAATTTATTACATTTCTTTTAATAGTTCTGGACCTAATACCAATCTATCTACTGGATTACTCCAAGAGATAGGAGTATTACATTTTCGTCCATATAAAATTTCAAAAGGACTAAATCTGGCTGATGTCTGATAATTATTATTATAAGCAAATTCTACCAGATGTAAATAGTCCTCCCATTTACTAGGCTGGTCTTTCACATACATTCTTAATAGATCTTCTAATACATGGTTTACCCTTTCAGTTTGTCCATCTATTTGAGGATGGAAAGAAGTACTAAAATTTAATGTGGTGTTTAACCCTTTAAACAAAGAATTCCAAAAGTTTCCTAAAAACTTAGGATCTCTATCTGAGATTGTGACCTTTGGTACTCCATGTAATCGGAAAATCTATTTTAGAAAAATATCAACTATGTTTGCAGCTTTATATGTAGTTTTAACAGGTATAAAGTGAGCTGCTTTGCTTAACTTATCAACTACTACCATGATAGAATCATTCTGATTTTGGTTTTTAGGCATCCCAGTAATAAAATCTAGACTAATTATCTCCCATTTCCAGCTAGGAATGGGTAATGGTTGAAGCAACCCAGCTGGGTGTTGATGTTCAGTTTTTACTTATTGACATTCAAAACACTTAGCAATATATTCTGCTACTTCAGTTTTCATATTTGGCCAGAAATACTCTTTTCTTAACATAGTTATAGTCTTTTGATAACCTGGATGACCCGAATATGCTGTTTTATGAATTTCATTCAGAATTAATAGCTTAACTTTAGGTATGTTAGGTACATACATTCTGTCTTTATACAATAAAAATTCTTTTTCATTTAAACTGTAACCTTTAATTAAGTTTTCTGTTGGATTTTCTTTAGCTTTAGCTTGCAAATTTTGGTAAATTTCATCTTGTTCTATTTCTTCTTTAAGCTGTTCATCCAAGTCTGAAACATAGGTACTGATAGCTGCTGCAAAATTCAGCCTTGCATTCCTACTTAATGCATCAACAACTTTATTTTCTTTACCTTTTATATGCTGAATTTTAAAATCATACTCGCTTAAGAAAGCTAACCACCTAGCTTGTATGGAATTTAAGTTTGGCTGATCTAAAAGATACTTCAACCCTTTATTGTCAGTCTTGATAACAAATTTTCTGCCAATTAGGTGATGTCGCCACATCTTTAAGGTGTGTATTACAGCTACTAATTCCAGATCATATGTTGCATAATTATTTTCATGAACTTTTAACTTTCTAGACTCATAGGCAATAACATGCCCTTCTTGAGTCAGAACACCACCTAAGCCATCATTACAGGCATCAGTGCACACTACAAATTCTTTATTAGGATCTGCTATTCTTAAAATAGGTGCGCTAGTTAATAAAGTTTTTAACTTTTTAAAGCTTTCTTCACATTTTTTATTTCAGTCAAACTTACTTCCCTTCTTCTACAAGGAAGTTATTGGATTTTCTATCCTCGAAAAACCTTCAATGAACCTCCAGTAGTAACTGGTAATGCCCATGAAAGATCAAACATCCGTCACATCCATAGGAACTGGCCAATCTTTGATTGCCCTTATCTTTTCAGGATCTATGTAAATTTCTTCCTTGGTCACTATGTGACCTAAATACTGAATCTTATCCTTGAAGAAATCACATTTACTAAACTTTGTGAAGAGTTGATGTTCTCGCAACTCTTACAAAAGTTCTTTATGTTCTTCTTCAGTTTTTGAATAGATTAGAATGTCATCGATAAACATGACCACAAACTTATCTAAATACTTATGCATCACGTTGTCCATTAAACACATGAAAACAGTTGGGGCATTAGTAAGCTCGAATGGCATTATGACAAATTCGTAATGACCATATCTAGTTCTGAAAGCTGTCTTAAATATGTCTTCATCTTTAATACTTACTTGATGATACCCAGACCTTAAATCTATTTTTGAAAACACCGTGGCTCCACGTAGTTGATCAAATAGATCATCTATGTAGGGTAACAGATATCGATTTTTGATGGTCGTCTTGTTTAACTGACGGTAATCTATGCAAAGTTGCATAGTTCCATCCTTCTTCTTGATGAAGATGACAGGTGCCCCCTAGGGAGACACACTTGGTCGAATATACTTTTTATCAATTAATTCTTTTAATTGAGATTTTAATTCATTAAGTTCAAGTATCTTCATTCGATAAGGGGCCTTTGAGCTAGGTACTGCACCCGGTACCAGCTCAATGGTGAAATCCAATTCACTTTTCGGAGGTAATCCCAAAATTTCTTCTGGGAATACATCAACATATTCTTTTAAGACTGGTATGTATTCCACTTTTAACTTATCTGTTTTAATTATACTTTCCTCATCAATAATTGTTACTGCATAATCTTTGCATCCCTTTCTAACAGCTCTCTTAAGCTGTAGGGAAGAAATCTACCTTATGGTGGTTTTTCTAGGTATTCCTTTAACACTTACTGGTTTTTCATCACTGTTTAAGCATGTGAAAGTTTTATCATAACAATTTAGAATTAATCTATGTTGTTCTAACCAATCCATACCAATCAGCAAATCATAAGAACCAAGAGGCAAAAAATTAAGTTTAACAACAGTTTCAAATCCATCCATAACTATCGCACATTCTTTGACAAAACAAGTTACTTTTCTTTTAGCACCAGTGGCTAACTGAACTAACCATGAATTCTCAAATTTTTCAACAGATAATTTACATTTTTCTACTATTTGAGGTGTAATATAACTGAGACTAGCTCTTGGATCAATCAAAATAGTTACATGGTTCTGATTTATCATACCTTCTACTTCCACCATGGAAGTCTAATATTCATCTTGTCGGTTCTCCAAGGTTGTGTTGATTCTAGGCATGCCCCTTGCTAGTTCCCCAATGGTCATCTCCTCCTGTATGGTATGAATATTGCTAATAGATAGTTATTCTTGCACTATCTATTAAACTATTTATAAGTCAATGATTTCATAATTATCTTAAAATACTATTAACAACAACTTAGTTATTATACAACCTATATCCCAATGATGATATTATTATATAAACCTTGATGAGCTGTAACCAAATAAAAAGGGGTTAATACCTATATATGGATTATGCTTATTACTACTATGAATGTTTATATAGTCTTTTAGTATCTCCATAAGTCAAATATTAGTGCAAACTTTCAATAGAGAGACATGATTCTCACGAGATTACCAATAACATTTCGTATCATTGCTTACTAATAAAATATGTAAGATTTATTTTGGGTCATGAGCATATAAGGTTATGATTTTTGTTAAGTCAATATTATTTTAATGTTGCAAACCCACAAGCTATGTACCAAACGTTTAAACTATTATCATCATATGTGAATTCCATGCAAAACTATAGAGATTATACGTTATTTGATGAAATCAATGGGTGATTAAACGATTGTTATGAAATGCAGGTGACTATGGAAAGTCAACCCACTGCATGATTTTATTGATGTGGCCATGTGGAGATTTCTTTGCCATGCACTGGTTGCATAAATAGTTTTAAAATTGACCCTTGGCTCATTCGATCTCCGTCATTTGTGTTGGCCTTGTTGGCTACTCTGCAAGCTCCCATGGCAGCCATGAGTTGCAAATAGCTACAGAGGTTCCAATGCTAGCTTTTATCGTGGCTTATTCCCTTGATTTGGGTTCTATTGTTTGCCTTCACTGCAATTTCTTTAATTTTGCTCAGATTTTACTGCCTTCTTTGTATATGGCTTATGGCCACTTGAAACACCTTTTTTTTTCTCCTTCTGTTGTGGTCTATCATTGGTGATAGCTTGAGATTATGGTCTATCGTAGGGTTTTAGTTTCTCTTCTTGTATGCTGGTAACAATCCAACTCCACGCTAAATAAATTCTTTGCAGCCTTTGCTCAGGCATACCCCCACCTCTGCTGATAGTTGTGAAAAACACTAGAGTCCTGTTGTCTCCATCCTCGACGAGCATGAGGGTTTGGCTCCTTTTAGCATTGGTCGTGGTGTTACTATTTGTCTGGGGATCCATCGTTTTCACTTCCAGTTAAGGTGAGTAAAAATGAAATTAAGAGCTATTGTTGTTTATGGTTTTATTCCGCATAAGGGTTTCTGATTTTTAAAATAACTTTGGTTCTCATAATGCAGGTTGTCTCATCTCCAAGTTGACCATTGTGCTGTATAAATGGCTCCACGAAGCGTTCATGGTAAGTACCGGTTTCAAATAGGGTTTCCTCTGTTTGTACAGACTCTTGCAGTTGGATAAGGTCTTGGTCGTGTTGCACCCAGTATTGGGTTGCTGTCATTCATTTTTATGGTTTTTGTTTTAGTTAAAACCCTTGCTTGTCACAAGGTGACTTCGACTTTAAGTTGTAACTTGTAAAGCTCTCCTCTCGTATTAGAGTTGAGCTTACAGTTTTGTAAAATTATATTAATACTATCCATACTCCATACAAGATATGTGTATTCGACTTTTTCTGAGTTTCTTTTTGTACATTGGTAAATTTTTAACTTCCATTCGACCTTCGGGCTTGTTATTATAATGTAAATAACTTAATACAGTCTGTCTGTAAGTTAAATTTGTTCTCCTTTATGTTTTTTTTTTTTTTTTTTTTTTTTTTTTTATCTCTGTGTAAATGAATTTAAATTGTTATTTTAATGGTTATGTAAAAGGAACTAAGTTTATTGCTTGTCTTGGGTTACTACTATAATGGTTTTGTATATTTTCAAGAAAAATTGAGAAATTTCAGCTTAGAAATATGAGCTACGGTTTTAAACCTATTTAACTTGTAAAAAGATATTTTCTGTATTGATAATAAATACATTAGATTAGTGTTAATAGAATTTTAAACCATTTCAGTACTCAAGGATTTTCAGGTTAGGGTTTAATGAATTAACTCTCGTTCTTACTTTAAGATTCCTTCATTTTGTTTAAAGAATTGTTAATTTATTAAGTTCTTAATGTTTTTCTAAATTGTTATCTAGGGTTTTAGTAGGATTACTCATAAACATTAATTTAGTAATGAGTCTTTTTTTTTTAAATAAAAGAATAATTCTTTCCAAAAACCCTTTCGATTTATAGTAACTAATTCTCTTAGTTAGTTAACAATATAATTAATTAAACTAAGTATTTATATTTTCTATCTTAATACCATAATTATTTTTCATATCACTATCCTGAGTTAGTAATATCTGTTAGTTTTTAAACTATTATTAATTCTAGTAAACTAGCTACGGTATCTGATACCTTTGTTTGAACTGAAAGTAAACAAGTAGTTTAGCTTTATTTATTCTACTGCATAAGCAACAGGTTAATAAGTATGATACAAGAAAAATAAACATGTGACATAGCACAGATTAACATCCTGCATAATTTAAATTCGATAAAAGAATAAGATATTGTATATAGCATAATATATTTCCTATTAGAGTATTTATAAAGAAGATCCTTCTACCTGTGCTAAGTTATTTCTATTTCTTTTTCTAATGTACTTACCTACATAATCTGGTTAACAAGAAAATATAAGAATAGGTTATTGTTCTTTGATGATAATAATATTCATACAGAAATGAGTTACACTGATATAAGGAAATACATAATACATCTACTCATTTTAGATTTCTATCATATCTTCATCTATTTTAATCACACTGCCTGTGCTAGAGTACGGTCTGGTTTATTCCAAACGGGGAAAAACACACGTTAGGATTATTTTCATCAATTACAGATTCAATATTCAAATAACTAAAGGGTTAATAGCTCTATCAGTTCACTACAAAACATGTAATCATTCATTAATCATTCATTCTCAGATATAAACTTTTAACACAGTAAATAAAAGACCGTAGAACCTGTTTAAAGCTGGATGAAAACAACGTTGGGAGGTCATTCCTCCATACCAAATCCTAGATATCATTCCAACAACGTCTTCTCAGGACCCCCGAGCCTGTTCCTGGTCTCCTTGGCTGAGAACTAGTGGAGAAGCCAACAAAATACTAGTCCAATGACTAAGTACTAACTCTGCACTTAACAACAAGATCCTTCAGCTCAATAGCTGTACTAGATCACTTTCTACAGTTTACCCCTCAAACACATTCCAAAAATTACCTTCCCAATGAAATCCTCTGAAGTACATTCACCTGAATGGTTCTTTTCTTGGAATGAGTAGCCCTAGCTCTCTATAATGGGATTTTTTTATTAAGATTGCCTAGGTCTTTTTTGGGTTAGTTGTCATTAATTGAGCCACCTGCTCTGATCCCACTTTCTTAGGGGATCATGAGCCCAAATTTAGGGAGCTTGCCACCTGCAACATTGGAAGTGTTTGAGAATGTTTCCACTTGTCTATTTGCTCTCCACCAAGTCTCCTCCACCAACTTGACTAGTAACATTCTTTTTAACAGCTCTCGCATGTTGTTGTCTCCACTTTTATTGATTTATAATTAAAATATTCATAATTACATTCAATACCCTTGACTTTGCTGAGTCATCATTTACAACTTAGCATAAAATTTAACATAATGTCTTGGAATAAAATCAAATAAGATAATATTATTTTGCAAAATTGGGGCGTGTGACAAAAATAAATGAGTGTTCATATTTAATAGTTGTTCAACAAAATTATCATGTTTCAAGTGATAATAGATAGTGAATTCCTAATTAATCACCATATCACATAAATATATTTACACAACAAATTTAAATATTAACAAGAAGTCTAATTTGAAATATATATATATATATATACACACACACACAAAATAAATACATATGTTAATTATTAAATTTATTTAATCTAAAATTATAATAAAAAGGAAACCAAAGGGAGGCTAGGATTTTTCGGCCTATGAATCTTTGGAAGGAGATTGTAGGAGCATCCGTCAAGAGAAATCAGTTGGATCGACTAGCTGTTGTCATGTGGAAGCTCTTGGCATAGCCCTTAAGGGAGGGGGAAGTTACCTCCCCTCCAAGAAGAGTCTGTACATGATGATGAAAGCATGGAAGGATAAAGGGAAGAGTAATGAAAAAGGTGAGATCAAGGAGATAGGAGATGCAAGGGCCCCATTTCAATTGTTCAAAAAAGGTTTGGGAGGGTGTTTACCACGAGCGCACACAATCCCTACTCTTCATATCTGTTCAGACAACATAAGAGAAAAAGTTGAACTATCAAAGGGAAAATATCTGATGGTAAAATTAATTTGAATGTGGCAAAAAGAAAGGGAATTGGTAAGATGGATAAAGAGTACAACCTAAAGGGAATTGTGATCTGCACCTAGGATCCATATTTTTTTTTACCATCATCTTTTTCAATCAAGAGTATCAAGACTGAATCCTCAAAGGGGGGCCTTATTTTTTTTTCTATGCATACCTATAGCTTAGGATATGAATGGAGAGATTTAACCCTAAGAAATAAGACATGAGGGTGACACCGGTGTGGATCTACTTGTACTCCCTTTCGGGGGAGTAATGGGATCTGAACATCCTTCAACATATTGCGAACAAGTTGGTGGAATTCATGAAAGTAGCAGAACAAATTAAACAAAAGAGGTATACACATTTTTCCTGCATCTCTATTTATATGGACCTATCAAGAAAGATACTAAAGCCATCAAATTGAACTGAGAAAATGAGGAACGGATGCAATTAATAGATTATGGACACATTCCCTTCAGGTGCAGACAATGCCATGACTATCGAAATTTCACTCAATGTTTCAAAAATAATATTCAATAACTCGTGCCGACCTAGAAAACACAAGGAAAAATGGCAGACAAGGATCGATCGACAAATATTGAGTAAAATAAATCCTAGATAGTGTTCCCTGCAATAATAGGAAAAGGTCACAAAGGGGAGGGCCCATATAGTAGCAATTGTTTTATGACCTTAACTGAGAAGGAGGAGGAAGAAGGCTCTGAAAATAAGCTTAACACCCAAGAACCACAAGCAAGTAGAAAGGAACCAAAATAAAGAAAGGATCGTGTCACATCCCATACCACCCCAGAGGAGAGAATGTGACTGAACTCTTCTACATAAGTTACCCATATCTCATACTCAATGGATTCAGATCTATACAAGAAAGAATTTCCCCTCCTAACAGTATTATCCAGACCTTGTATTGATTATTTATCTTCCCCAAATCATAGAAATATTGAATGGATGAGAAGAACTAAAGACGAAATCAACGGTCTCTGTCAGTTCCACATTCAGATACAAATCGACGGTAGAGAAGCATCTTGCATAACGTAAACAGTGTGGAGAACTTCACTTGTGGAATCGAAAAACATATCAAAATTTTTCTCTCACACTTTGCATACCACATCCCACATCCCGCATCCCGCATGCGGAATGACCATTATGGAGATCGAAGTTGCGAAAATCAAAATTTACCATAAGTTATTTCTGTAACCTGAGGGATGCAGAAATGAATTATGCTAAATTTTGATTTTCACAATGGTCGTTCTGCATGTGGGATGAGGGATGCGGCATGTGGGGTGTGAGAGTGAAATTTTGATAGGTTTTTTATTCTACAAGTGAATCTCTCTACACTGTTGACTTTCTTCGAGATGCTTCTCCATTGTCAATTTGTCTCTGGATGCGAAAATGAAAGAGAGCATTGATTTCTGTTGTGGTTCTTCTCAGCCATTCGATATTTCTGTGATTTGGGGAAGATAAAGAATCAATACACGGTCTGGATCAGAATGTTAGCAGTGGAAATTCTTGCTTTCATAGATATGAATCCATTGAGTATGAGAGATGGGTAACTCAGTTAGAATACTTGGGTCGTGTTCTATCCTCTGGTGTGGGAGGGGACATGACAGATCGATATTCATAAGAGAATATGGAGGCCATAGAATAAGATGAGATTAAGGACATGGATTTGGGGGGATTAGATATGGGTGCAATTGAGAAGGAATGTAAGAAAAGGGGGAAAGGATATGTGTCTCGATGACAGATGGAACTTCTTCCAGAAGCGATCATTAATACTAGGGCTCTGAAACAACTAGGGATAGAAACAAACCCCCAAAAGGGAAGCAAGAGAAAGCAGTCAAAGGACAATATGATGAGAGGAAGGAAGAGGAACAAATATAGGGTCACAAAAATAGTGGTCAATCTCATTGAATCACACTAGTATCCTATGACAGTAGCAACCTTATTTGAATTTAATCGAGATAAAAAATGTAGATAATATCATGGAATATAAGCGGATTCAACCATACAAAAAAAATCAATAATTTTGCAAAGAAGCTCAAAAAGGAGAAATCAATTGTCCTTTTTCTTCAAGGGAAAAAGTGTAGAAATGAAAAAATTAACAAGGTGGGACAAAGGATTTTGAAAGGATGTAAAATAATGGAGGTATATGCTACTAGGCCAGCAGGATGAATTGCAATCCTTTGGCACTCAAATTCAATCTTCCTAATAGATTGGTGGGTGACCCACTTCTCCCTGTCAGCGAACTTCATGATTCTTGATTCAGAAGCAAAATTAACTCTAACTAACATCTATGACCCAAGTGTGATCTCCCAAATTCGTACATTTATGCAATTATTGAGCCGGATGGATGGACAAGTTGGGGATTTTTCATGGATCATGGGTGGAGATTTCAATATGATAACACCCCTAGGATAAAATAAAGGGGGAACTAGGAAGCATTTAGAGGCTTCATGGAACAAATTCAACAGGTTTACGCGGAGACATGAAGTGCATGGTTTGCATGGAACAACTGATTGAATGGGGAGCATCATGTTTCCTCTAGAATAGATAGATTCCTAGTCTCACAAGGAATTTCCATAGATGTAGGAGAAGTTTCGAACAGTGCCCTCCCGATGGATGGATCGGATCATTGACTTGTATGCCTATAGTGGGATTGGTGAGATAACCCAATTAGGAATTCATTCATATTTGAGCATTTATGGCTTGAGAATAAATATTTTAACTCCTTGGTACGAAATTGGTGGAAATAGTTTGTCCCTCGTATGGGAAAAAGGACGTACCAGTTCCAGGAGAATTTGAAGGCTCTAAAAGCAAGGATCCACACGTCGAATAAAGAAGGATTTGAAAACATATTCTAGGACAAAAAATTTATGACACACAAACTATCAGGGATTCAAAGAAAAGGCATGGAGGGAGGGTCTGAGGAATACCTCAAGAAACAATAGAAATGATTTCTCACCCAACTCGTTGCAAGGGAAATTCAGGAGGAAATATTTTGGAAGTAAAAGTCAAGAAAATAATGGCTCCAGGATGAACATTGTAACAAAAACTTATTCCACAACATGGTAATACAAAATAGACATTGATCGAAGATTCATAAGTTAAGTAATACTAATGGAGGACATGCATATATTAGAGGGGAGATAGAAGAAGAGTTGGTCTAGTGATTCAAAAATGTCATGGTGGAGGACCAGGACAATAGAAAACAAAATTTCAAAAAAAAAGCTTGGCTCATCCTTAGGGTGGTTACTCAGGAGCACAATGAGATGCTGACAAATCCCATAGATGTTCAAGAGGTAGAGGATTCAATACACCAAATGATTCTAGGAAGAGCGCTAGTCCTACATGGATTCATGACAAACTTCTTCCACTATTTACGAGATATATTAAAATAGGAAGTGTGGGAAATTATGGAAGAATATTGACAAATCTTTGGGAGTTCTCAAGACATTTAATCCAAGATTCTTGACTCTTATACCTAAGTCAGAGGGAGATGAAAGACCAAGTAAGTTTATACCCATAGCCTTATGCAATTTCATATACAAAATAATATCTAAAGTGGTAACTAATAGACCAAAATGAATTCTCCCCATCCTAATTGGCCCAGAGAAATTAGGTTTGGTTAAGGGAAAACAAATATTCGATGGCATGATCCTAGTCAACAAATCCATTCATTCCCTGGAATCACCAAAAATATTGGTATGCTGGTGAAGTTCGATATAGCTAAAGCTTATGACAAGTTCAGTTGGTAATATATGAGAGACATTTTGAGAGACTTTGGTTTCGGAAGAGACCAGATAGAATGGGTCATGAACATGGTTTCATCCACTTTATATTTAATTTTGTTGAATGGTTCTCCCACACAAACCTTGAACCCGACCCAAGAAATTCTCCAAGGTAACCTTATTTCTCCTTTTCTCTTCATCATTATAGCTGAAGGGCTCAACAGGATAATCCAGTATCAATCACCCAAAGGATAAATATGGGGTTGAAATCTTCATAGGAGGGTGGATAAAAAACCAATCAATAATTCATGGATGCCACAATGTTAATGGATAACCCTTTTGTCCAAGAGGAAAGGGCTTTCAAGAGATGTCTGGTATTGTTTTCCCAGGCTTTAGGTGTAGAATTTAATCCATAAAAACCTCAAGTATTCTTCTTCAATACCCCAGAGGTTACTCAATGGAATATCATCCAGATCTCGGTCCTCTCGATGGGTTCTCTCCCGTCAATATATCTGGGAGAGCCTTTCGTGGAGGATACTATCAAGAAGGTATTGTGGAAAGATCTGATTATCGAATGAGGAGGAACCTCACAGGGTGGATTCAAAGAAATTTCAACTTCCTAAGTAGACTCTTCCTAGTTAAGGTTGTTTTACTTGCTATGCCAATCTATATTTTCTCAGTATTGGCTGCTGTGAAGGCGTTCATAAAGGAATTTCACAATATTCATCGGGTTTTCCTATGGGGAGGAAACAAAGAGAAATATAATATCACCTTGGTAGGATGGGATAAATTTTGTCACCCAAGGATAAGGGGAGTCTGGTTATCAAGGGTCCTGAGGTTGTAAGTGGGGTCCTCGGCATGAAAGTATGGTGGAGGTGGTGTAGTCAAACAATTGATCCTTGTGCTAAGTTGTGTCATGTGAAGTATGACAAGGAAAAGTTGGTTTGCGACCTGGATCAATTTAGCAATGAGAAATTAGGTTCGCACATATGGATGAATAAGACCAACGAAATAAAAATATTGTTCAATACCATAGTTTTTGAGAAATCAGAAATCGTTAGGTAAAAAGTTTTTGGGATGAATCATGGAACTAGTTCCCAAAGATTGGAGAAAATTCAAAATGGAAAGGAATAAGGGAAAGAGGAATAAGAGAAGGGAATACCAATGTATGGCAGTTTTGGGTGATAAATGAACAGTAATGGGGATTAGAGAAAATGGAAGGGTCAATAATGGTGGAAATGGTTAACAAATGTTGAAGAGACACAGGACCTCGAAGATATGATTAATGAGTGATGTATTCAAAGATAGAAAGGTATAAATAACCTAATATGGGGATACTTGTCGAAAGGAGTATTAAGCATAAAGGAGGGTTACAACATGAAAACTAGAGGTCGTGAAGATCAGCAAGAAATATGGAGAAAGGTATATGGATCATGAATCCTTGGAAAAAAAAAACCACTTTCAATTGGTTGGTTTTAAAGGGAATAATTTTGGAGGGGGACAATATTAGAAAGAGGGGTTTACAAGGCCCTACGCAATGCCCCCTTTGTCTCCGTGAAGAGGAGAATATGAATCATCTCCTGGACAAATGTACTTTTTTGCTCCTCTCTCTGGGATTGAGGGGCAACCATTTTTTTGTGGAAGTGACAGAGTTAAAGGCCAACCAGATCAAACTCTTAAAGAGTAGATGTAATATCCCAAATTTTCGACCTAACACTTATAGGCATGTTCCTATTGATTATGATGATTATCTTGATGTTTTATTTTTATATTGGGTCGAAGACCCCACTGCATATGAACATGATGATTTATTTTATATATTTGGTGTAAGCCAATTATTGATGATATATATATATATATATATGCTTATTTCTGTTGGACGTGGACCCTCAACCACATGATTAATGAGATGTTTTGTGTTGAGTGGGAAGCTTTGGAGCACTTGACTGATTAATGATTTGTGTTGAGTGAGGAGCTCCAGAGAAGTTGAGTGATTGATTATTTTTGCTGAGCGAGGAGCTCAGTAGAACTTGAGTTATTGATGATTTTTGTTGAGCGAGAAGATCTAGAACACATGAAAACATAATTGGAAATGTTGGGCATAAGCCCTAGAGACTTCCATGTTGATGTTGAGCATAATTTCTAGAGAATCGGATCCTTGGCCATTATATCCATAGGTGTATCGTACAAGTACATCTTAGCATTAGTGTTGAGCGAGGATCTCTGGAATTGCACTGAATTGTAACTCCCTGTTAAAGCATTGAGTATGGGCTCTGGTAGGTGCTAGGGTTTGCTGAAAATAATTTAATAAAATTTCAAGTGAAAATGACTCGAGAAAAATATTGATCTCATCATACTTATTTATAAGTGATTAAATGAAATTTTGAATTTTTGTATTCTCATCAAAGTACTAAAGAACTAACACATTATACGAGGGAAATCCAATATGCAAGCATGTTTATAGTTTCCTATCCTAGTATACCTAAACCATCTACCTACTTGACCTTAATGAAGAAATTTCATAAAGTCTAGCGATCATGGTATATGATGCCCAAAGAAAAGTGTTAATAAGTGATATATTATTATGTACTTTATACATGGTATGTATAAAGATTCAAATATAATTATAATATTAATAATGAAAGAGAAAGAAAAGATCCATGCAATTATGATTTATTATGTAAAGATAATAAATATTCCAAAACCTAAAAAGTATAATTAGGAACTAGTAGAAAGTTCCTATGTTAAAATATTAATAATTACCGAAAGTAATTGAAAAGGGTTAAACCTAGAAACCAAGGTTTCTTGATTTAACTACCCCTTTGACTGAAAATTCTATCTATAAAGACTCAAGCCAAGGAAAGGCTTGGGGTTCTGATATATCATTACATGAGTCATTTGTTTGCTTGTTTTCTCTCAAGAAAGTCTTGGAGAACATTTTCCTGGAAGGAAAAGGGTGAACTGATCTAGATCTGATACACCAAATAGGAAACCCTATCTTAGGAGCTCAAAGCTACTTGCATGTTGGAGTCCAGCTCGGGGGGATCTGGATTAAAACCAGGAACGGTTTCAGGTCATGGTTGGGTGGAACATGGTAGTACCCAAGTGATTTGGTCATCAAAAAAGAGGTCAGATCTGTCTTAAATTGTTAATGTTGGTTATTTAAAGTGTACAGGTTCATCCATTAAAAGAGATTCAAAAAATTACAGGTATGAATTCGTAGTATGTCTAATTCATTTTTACCATAGATGTTGGCTGCTTTAGGTAAAGGTTCATACTATATTTATAAATGATTTATCTATCTATATCTTATAGGGTTTACATTTATTAAATGATAAACCCTAGGATGCAAATTATACCTCATGCTATATTCACCTGGGTTTGTTCAATTAAGTTAGTTTCTGTATTTATCTTCATTACATAAACTAGATTCAATGAAAACTTGGTTTTGTTTTAGATTACTATATAGTTGTACTTTTAACCTTGCTTACTCTACTAACATATTCCATTTGTCAGTAGAGACATGTTATAGATTAAAATAGTTTAATATTAGAACCAAGATTTAAATACATAAACTTACAAACTAGATAACCTAAGGTACTATCTAAAAACTAAACTATTATATATATATATAAACATATGAAGAAATCATACATAAACAAATCTGAGAGCTATCTATGAAATTTTCTACATTTAAAAATAAGTTAAATAAACCATTAAAGACCTTTCAAGGTCTGCACCATTCATTATCTGGTAACTAGTAAAACATTGCATTTAAAAATACATCATCATAAATAAATGAGAAAGAAGTATCGTGACCATCCTTTTGTTCCAAGAGTCACATCTATGTTCACATCTAAATCCATAGTCCTAGTAATTAAAATAAATAATATTATAATCGCATGCACAGACCATTTAAGGGTCCCATCTAATATAACTCATAAACATTCACATATGAATTAACCAAGTAAAACAAATTGACTAACTCTCTAATTTTTAAACAGAGGTCACATATCGACCCTATGGGTTCAAAAACCCAAGGCGTAGGCCTAAATAAACAACCATCTCATATATTCTTAAACAATAACCAAAATTACATAACATACATCTCATTCCATTAATGAAGTAAAACACGAGATTAAATTGTACCCAGAAATCGTTTCATGTATTAACATAATGAAATCATATTAAAAACCACAGTATTTACAATGGGAACATGAATTGAATCATGTGGGCATACAAGCCCAACCCTAGTCTAATTAAAAATACAACTCATTACATCAGCCTCGAATAGGGTTCCAACCCTGTGGGTATTGGTTTCAAGGCCATGCTATACATTAGAGTATGCAAGATTCATTAAATAAAATAAAAACTATTAAAATAAAAACCTAATACATTCTCTACAACAAGTTGTGAGGCTTATCTGTAAGAATGGACTCAACCCAAATATTTATTATGCGGTCCATTTAAAAGTATAACTACAACAACCAAGGCCATCGTGGGCTTGCACCCCTGGCTTATATCTACTCCACCTTCATTTCCAACTAACGAAATCTTAACAGTAAAATAACCATATGAAACTGCACACCATTCACCCAAGCCATGGCTTACCAAATAAAAATACACAGTGTGAATAAAATCAACAAACAAACTTTGTTAACGATTTCGCCCCACAAGCTAATGAACGAAGTATAACAAAAATGAAATACACTGGGGCTATCACAGCCACTAAGCGAATTGATCATGCCGTATACAACATGGCCTTTACCCTACGCTATCAAACATTACAACCAAATATAAATACGCAACAGATAGACCCTAAATGAAGGTGTATGCCATTTTATAAACCATAATAATAAATTATTAACGTAGCATAAATTCCATCCACACACACATTAAGCATAATAACCATGTCCACTTCATAAACACAAAGTATTTACATTATGCACAGTAATTCCATCATTACAGTCAAGTCCACATATGCATACCAATGGGATATGGCACCATCCCAAGAAATGGTGCAACCCATGGCTCAAAAGCACCAAATCCATTTATAAATTACATAAACTAAAATTAAATACAGAGAGCCTATGGGAATGAAAGTTTTCCCCACAGCGAAAACACCACACTATTAATTTAAAAGCCCAAGTCTATTCATTACAATCCCGAAGGTGATTTTAAACCCCACAGAGAATCCCAAAACCGAACGACAAGACAAAACACAGACATGATGAGAGACAACAAGCATAAGCTTGTTGGAAAAGACTACCTTGCACTTCACTCATAGTCAAACCCACGAAATAGATTGATCCACAATGCTATTCACCATACCTCAACACCTGTAACCACCTTGCGAAACCATATGTTAAGAGTATGGAAATGATAGACGCTTCAAAACAAAACAAAAACATAGGCATGAAACCCAAGGCAAAGCTTACCTTCCAATTCTGGAGGTTGCCTCCATTTTCCTTATGTGTAGAGCCAATACCTAACCCCAAATGACAAATGAAATGACAAAACCATCGTAAGCCAAGCCTAAGTTTGGGATACCATGAAAACCAAGGTGCATTAATGGCACCAACTGGTTTCCAATATCAAAGCCAAAATCCCACTTTGCCATAGTTGATATCGTTTCCAGACAATAGTCTCCACTACCATGCAATTCATTAAACCCCAACGTGTATTGTTCAACCATTAGATATGTCGCCACCCCAAATCATATCACAAGGTTAACATGTTACAACGTTTATTATATAGCAAGGTTATGTTTGGTACATATTCCATGTATAGCATGTGCTAGTCCAAGTTTTAAGCCACAAGTCATAAAACATATATATAACATATAAATCGTAGGCTTAAAGCCTTAACACAATGTGATTTCCCTAATCTTAATGCTTAGTGAACATGGCATATGAAGTATGCCATGTTAATATTTAACCCTTTTAAAAATCAAACGTCTAGTTTTAAGCCAAGATCATAACCTACAAATAAGAAAACATAGGATATACTAATATTTTTAATAAAATAAACGTAGAATGTAAAAGTATATTAAGTTATAAAAAGACGAAACATAAACCATAAGGAAGTATAAGTAGTGCAAAAGAAATTTAGTTGTGATAGCTAAATTGACGAAAATAACACTTACCATGTTATGAATCTGAGTCGGTAAGGAACCGTAACAACTAGCGGTAGGTCCTTTAGGATCAATATGTTCAATACTCTTTAAATAAGACCCCGGCACCAAACTATCAACTGCATGTGAAATAAAAGGGGTTCCTTAGTTCAAAGAAATAAGTAAGCCTGCAAACAAGTAAACACCTTTACCTCTCAAACTATCATGGGAGAACGAGTCCCGCCACTCTGCCCACTTTGTTTCCACAAACAAAGTTAAGTTAGGACTTTATACATAACAAGTAAGACTATGCAGAAAGGACGAAGCATTTAAATCCAGTAACAACACTTACGCGACACATGTCTAAACATAAGAACTAAGCAGTAAACATTGTAAGAAAAATACATCTATAATAATGACTGAAAGTAAAATGACAGAATGTAACAACAGCTTATGAATAAACAGTGGTACATGTAGTGTACGTTATATTTCTGCAAGTCAAATAATGTTCGTATCAGTAGTATTTACTAGCCTAATAAAAAAAATTATTTTCAATTTTTTGGGACATTGCAAGTTGTATCAGAGCCCAGTTTCAATACTAAGAGACCTATGGGCGCACCAAGCACTTACTGCTAGGAAAATAAAGTATCATATTAAATTTGTTACTAATAGGAAATTTTTGTGTTAATTAAAAGTTTTTAAATTACAAGAAACTTTTACTGAAAAGTTCAGTTTATGAACACTGAAGAACATAACAACATGCAAGGGAGAATGAACAGCCCCACCCCAGAAGAAGAACTGGTGGTGGAGCTGATTTATGATATTTTGAAGACTATACATAGTCTTCAAACAAAATTGCAAAGTCTCAAAGAAGATATCCTAAACGAAAGAAAATAACATCAAGCTATAAATGAAGCATTACTAAGAAATATGACGGGAGGAAGCCTGCAGGGTAAACCTACCCACTCCACAAACAATTCCAAAATAAAATCTTACCATAAATGGGACAATAGCACAAGAGAAGGACAAAAATATGAACATACCCATGAAGCACCGAGAGGATATCATCACAGTCCTTCCAGTGATGACTCTCTTTCTCCTCGAAGAAAGAAACAAAGAAGCAATGATAGTCTTCAGGGGGAGCTTAGAAAAATAAGAGCCGCGGCCTATGAAGGTGAAGTAAACACTGTGGAGAAGGCTGAAGAGTGGTTTCTGGGCATGAGCAAATACTTGGAGTTTCATAACTACTCAAGTGAGATGAGGGCATGTCTTTCCATCTATAACTTGAATGGCAAGGCAACAAGATGGTAGAGAGATTTAAAACACACCAAGAAATATGAGCTAAGAGAAATACGTTGGGGTACCTTCTAGAAAATTTTCCAAGAGAAATATATGTCGGAAAGGTTCTTTGACAGAAAAGTGAAAGAGTTTCATGAACTACGCATGGGATCCATGACTATGGATGCATTTATAAACAAATTTCTAAATCTATTGCATTATGTACCATACATCAAAGAAGAAAAGGTAATGATCCAATAGTTCCTAGGATGTCTTCCTCCTAGTTTTTGGGACAGGATTGAATTCAACATTCCTAAGACCTTGGATACCACACTGCATAAAGCTCGGCTCTGTTATGATCATGGAAAGCTAAGGCAGGATAACATGAACTGAGACCAAGACAAGTCTAAAAAATTCTCTGATAACCACAAACCTGGGTCCAACCCACAACCATACACAAAGAATAATAATAGCTTTCAAGTGAACCAAAACTTTAATAAATATGGTACGAAGCCTTATGTACTAGTAGCTAATGTTAACAAGCGAGTACAAAGTGGACCCAATGCTACCCCACTACATATCAAATGCTGGAAATGCAGTGGGCCTCATTAGCCTGCTATTGTAAGAATAAGACCGGTGGGGTCTTTCATAACTTATAGGAAGAACCAACCATTGAGGACATAGTAGGAACACTGTGGATTTACGTAGAATTGGATGGACGACATGCAGACCATCAAGGTACAATGGTTGAGATAGAAGGTAAGATCTTGAACACTTTTATTTTAATACTTATTGATCTCGGTGCTTCCAGATCTATGTTTCACCTAAAATGGTTGATGAATGCAAGATAGGAAAAGTAAAACATGATAAACCTTGGCTGGTTCGGTTAGCCACAAGTATGAAATGGAATGTTTCAGAAATTGTTAAAGAATGTGAGATAAAACTGAATGGTTTTCCTACGAAAGTAAACCTGAACACCTACCTTTAGGATCGTACAATGTACTTATCAGCATGGACTCGCTGGAATAGCACCATGTCATGCTTGATTGCTTGCACAAGTCTATCTTGTGTACTGATAGCCTAGGGAACCAAGTAAAGGTTCAGGGAATTCCAAAGAAAGTTTCTGTAAGAGAAATATCTTCCTTACAAGTGAAGAAATGTGTTAGGAAAGGCTACAAGTTTTTGCAGTGAACATCCGAGACATAGAGTCTGATAAAGAGAGATGCATAGAAGAATTCCCTGTTCTTGAAGAATTCGAGGATGTGTTTCCCAAGGAAATCCCAGGATTACCTCTCAAAATGAGACCTAGAATTTTCTATCAAACTGACCCATGAATCAGTTCTGATTTCCAAATCCCCTTACCGCATGAGTGCACCTAGGTTTGTGGAGCTCAAAATGAAGCTGTAGGAATTGATAGAGAAAGGGTATATCCGACCCAGTGTGTCTCCTTGGGGAGCACCGATATTGTTCGTAAAGAATAAGGACGGTACGATGTGGATGTGCATCGATTACCGTCAGTCAAACAAAATGACTATCAAGAACCATTATCCACTCCTTAGGATCGATGACTTGTTCGATCAGGTGGAAGGAGCCAGAATCTTTTCAAATATTGACATGCGATCTATGTACCATCATGTACAAATTTACGATGAGGATATCCACAAAACCTCATTTTGTACAAGGTACAGGCACTACAAGTTTGTAGTGATGTCGTTCGGGTTGACCAATGCACCCACAAACTTTATGTGTATGATGAACAACATATTCACTAGGTATCTGGATAAGTTTGTCTTGGTATTTATAGATGACATACTTGTTTATTCAAAGAATAAAGAATAACACGAAGAACACATTCACATAGGTACTACAAGTGTTGAGATAACACTAGCTTTATGCTAAGTTTAGTAAATGTGATTCTTACAAATCATAGATACAGTATTTAGGTCACATTATCTAAAATACAGGGATAGTTGTGGACCCAAAAAAGAATAAATCCATAAAGGATTGACCTACCCCTACTAGTGTCACTGGCATTAGTATCCATTTTGGGATTAGTAGGATATTATCGAAAGTTCATTGAGAACTTCTCGAGAATGGCTTGCCCCATGACTGCTCTGCAGAAGAAAGAAAGTAAGTTCTTCTAGACCGCTAAGTGTGAAGAAAGTTTTCAAAAGCTTAAGTAGCTTTTGATGACCCCTTCTATGTGTAAATCCTTAAGAAAGTCCAGGAGGAGAGGTTGTTTCAACAACAAAATAAATACAAGGTAGATGAATCTAGACTACTATGGTCAAGGGATCATTTGTATGTTCCAGAAGGAGGGGACCTTCGATCAAGCATCCTCACCGAATTTCATCGGCAACCTGGGATATCAAAAGATGATATCTTCCGTCAAGAGACACTTTTTCTGGCCTAAGTTAAAGTCCAACATTGCAATGATTTTTGTGAAATGTCAGGAATGTCAGCTAATCAAAGTTGAGCATTAGTGTCCTACAGTATTTCTACAGTTGTTACCCATTCCGGAATGGAAGTGGGGGGTAATTATTATGGATTTCATCACCGGTTTACCAAAATTTAAGAAGCAAAATGATTCTATTTTTGTGGTTATCGACAAGTTGTCGAAATCAGCACACTTCATTCCTATGAAGTCGACCTACAAAGACATGAACATTGTTGATATCTTCTTGAAAGAGATACTTAGATTGCATGGGATACCCAAAGCAATTTCCTCGAATCGAGATATTAACTTTGCAGGAAACTTTTGGAGATACTTATTCCTCGGATTGGAGATGCAATTGAACTTTAGCACTACATATCACCCACAGATAGATAGGAATATAGAAAGAGTAAACCAAATTTTTGAGTACATCCTTCGAATGTGTGTCATGATCAACCTCACGAATTGGGAGGGCTACTTGCAGCTCACACAGTTTGCATATAGCAATGGTTATCAGACTTTCGCCAAGATGAGCCCATTTGAGGTACTCTATGAACGAAAGTGTAGAACATTGGTTACTTGGGATAGCCCTGTGGATCAACTCATGTTAGGACCTGATTTGTTGATGGACTTGGAACAGTTGGTTACCAAGGCCCAAGTGAATCTTAAAGAAGCACAAGACCACCAGAAAAGTTATGTAGATCGGAAAAGAAAATATAAGGACTTTCGAATAGGTGATCATGTTTAGTTCAAAGTAAAATCCAAATGAAGCATGTTGAGCTTGGGTAGGTGCAGTAAGTTAGCACTTAGATTTTGCAGACCTTTTGAAATAATGGCCAAGAAAGGGCTAGTGGCATATGATTTAGCATTCCCTGTGCATGTAAGATTTTATAATGTTTTCCATGCATCGTTGTTAAAGAATATTTTTATGATACTAAACATTTTGTTGATTGGTCCCTATTAGAGGTGAAACCTGAAGGGGATTTTTCCCTCGAGCCTACTCATATACTAGAAAAGAGAGAGGTGCAGCTTTAGAAGCACACCATAGTCCAATTGAAAGTGCAATTGAAGGACTTTGAGGTTGATGAGGATACCTGGGAGAATGAATACACCATGAAAAAGGATTACACTGCCTTATTTCATGATGTCATTCTGAGTCCCTAGAACACTAGGGATGGTGTTGTTCTAAGTGGGGAGGGATGCAATATCCTGAATTTTGGACCTAGCACTTATAGGAATGTGCCTATTGATTATGATGATTATCTTGATGTTTTATTTTTATATTTGGTTGAATACCCCACTACATATGAACATGATGATTTGTTTTAGATATTGGATGTAAGCCAATTATTAATGATATATATATGCTTATTTGTGTTGGGTGTGGACCCTAAAGCACATGATTGATGAGATTTTTTGTGTTGAGCAAGAATATCTGGAGCACTTGAGTGATTTATGATTTGTGTTAAGCGAGGAGCTATAGACCACTTAAGAGATTAATGATTTGTGCTAAGTGAGGAGCTCTGGAGCACTTGAGTGATTGATGATTTGTGATGAGCGAGAAGCTCTGGAGCATGTGAGTGCTTACCTTTGTGTTGAGCGAGAAGCTTTGGAACACATGAAAAGATAATTGGAATTGTTGGGAATAATCCTTGGAGCCTTCCATATTGATGTTGAGCATAAGCTTTGGTAGATTGGATCCTTGGCTAGGGGGATCCAAATTAAGACCAAGAACAGTTTGGGGTCATGGTTGGGTCGAACGTGGTAGGTCCCAAGTGATTTTGTCAACAAAATAAAGGTCATATCTATCTTAAATTGTTAATTCTAGTTATTTTAAGTGTGCAAGTTCAGCCATTAAAAGAGATTCAGAAAATTACAAGGATGAATTCTTAGTATGTCTAATTCATTTTTAGCATAGATGTTGGTTGCTTTAGGTAAAGGCTCATACTGTATTTCTAAATGATTTCTCTATCTATATCTTCTAGGGTTTACATTTTTTAAATTATAAACCCTAGGCTGAAAATTAAACCTCATGATGTATTCACCTGGGTTTGTTGAATTAAGTTAGTTTATGTATTTATCTTCATAACTTAAACAAGGTTTAATGAAAACTAGGTTTTGTTTTAGATTACTATATAGCTATACTTTTAACCTTGCTTATTCTACTGACATATTCCATTTGTCAGTAGAAACATGTTATAGATTAAAATAGTTTAATCTTAGAATGAATATTTAAATACATAAACCTACAAACTAGATAACCTAAGGTACTATCTACAAACTAAACTATTATATAAACATATGAAGAAATCATACATAAACAAATCTAAGAGCTATCTATAAATTATTCTACATTTAAAAATAAGTTAAATAAACCATTAAATACCTTTCAAGGTCTACACCATTAATTATCTTCTAACTAGTAAAACGTTGCATTTAAAAATACATCATCATAAATAAATGAGCAAGAAGTATCATGACCATCCTTTTGGTCCAAGATTCACATCCTTGTTCACATCTAAATCCACGGTCCTATTAATTAAAATAAATAACATTATAATTGCATGCACAAACAATTTAAGGGTCCCATCTAATATCACTCATAAACATTCACATATGAATTAACCAAGTAAAACAAATTGAATAACTCTGTAATTTTTTAACAGAGGTCACGAAATCGACCCTGTGGGTTCACAAACCCAAGGCGCATGCCTCAATAAACAACCAATTATGGAATCAATTGGAGTCTCTATTTGGAGTTCAAGATTAGCTAAGAGCGCATCAAGTTCAAGTCACTTGTTCTAAAGCTCAAGAAATGTGGGATTGAGAAAAAAAATGATCAATTCTTTCAAAATTGGGTCCTGGTTACTCAGTTCTTGTGTCTACTTTTCATGCTACTAGGTTTGTTGTTCCTAAGTGGAAAATTCCTTCTTTAAATTATTTTCTTGATTCACTAACAAAGGAGAAAGATAAATTGATCCAAATGGGTGTGTTGATGTATTTGTAACTTTGGAATGTATTCATCTATGTATCTTATGTATTGTAACCCGATGTTTATTCTGGGATGTATCTATAATGTAATTGAGTCATGTTGTCATGCCCCGATGTTCCAATCAAGAGGATCAATAATGTAAACAAGTCATGTCAAGTCATTATGGGTAAAGCTCTGATTGTCTAAGGGTTAAAGTCCCCGTAGTTTCTGGGCACTAGGGTTATTAGACTCTCCTAGTAGAGGTTGGCCTTGGTAGGGTTTTAGTCATGTTAGGATTAGTATAAATATAGAACTGAAGTCTCTATTTATTACACAACTCATACACACTCAAGTGTAGCACATATTTGAGGAAGGAGAAGATATTGGGGCTAGAAAATAAGAATATTACTGCTATCGGGAGGTCACTTACTATTTTGTGCTTTTACTGTTTTGGTGCTGATTCTATCTTTGAGGAAGTTGCGGGGTTTTTTCCATTTATATTTTCCCCAAGGAAAAACACTATGTTCATTGTCTCTTGTGTTTGATTGTTGTACTTGGTATTCTCTTAGTTAAAGATCCTAATAATGCTAGCTTAATGTTGAAAAACTAACATGGTATTAGAGCTAACCTGAGAAGAAGACACTGTGCAGCTGTGGGAACTAGGGCTTCCTAGTTTCTGGATATTCCTCCACATATTTTCAGCAAAAGTAAGGTGGAATAACTCTCCTCCTTAGGGTGCATATTTCTATCGAGGCAGAATCCAATTCTGATGTTTTTCAGTTTTGGACCCGACACTGCTGCTAGAAATTAGGGCTTTTCAAAGAAGAGGAATTTTTCAGTGAGCCCATGCCTGGATTGATTTCCTCCCCAAAATAAAAGTTAGGGACAAATTTCAAGGCATTTGGGTGGATATATCTCTGCAAAAGAAAAACCCTAATTTTCTCCTGATCCAGTACTATGGGATTTCAGCTCCAAATCCAAATCTGACATCTTAACCTGGTAAGATCTAAATATTTTGTATTTCCATTTGAGGTTCTCAGTTTAAGATGTCTCATCATACCAAGCTTTATGAAAATATTCATGGAGTTGATAACTTCTGAGCCTGCAAGTATAGGATCTCTCTAGTCCTGGAAGAGAATGAATTAGAATCCTACATCCATGAGGAGGTTCCAGTTCAAGAGGGAGATGAGGCAAAAGCCTTACATAAGAAGAAGATTGTTATGGAAAAGAGGATCATTGCTGATTCTATCAAGGATCACCTTATACCTCAGGTGTCCTCTCTCAAGACACCTAAAGCTATGTTTGATGCCCTAACCAAATTATTTCAAGGGAAGAACATAAACCAGAAGATGACTCTGAGGAATCAACTAAAGAATGTGAAGATTCAGAATGCAGAGACCATCCAGTCTTACTTCAGAAGGGTTTCTCAGATCAAGGAACAATTAGAAGTTGTAGATGAAGAAGTGGATAATGCAGAGATTGTGATGTCAACTCTGAATGGCCTTCCTAGGTCATGGGATTCTTTCATCCAAGGAATCTGTGCCAAAAAGAAATTAGTCAAATTCAACAGACTATGGTAAGAATGTTCTCAAGAAAAAGCATAGATAGCAGCTCAAGAAGAGAATATGGTAAGTGAAGACCAAGATCTCACAGTTCACTCCAAGAAAGGGAGAAGAAGTACTCATCACTCCAAAGGTAAGAATCCTCATCATAGAGATAACAATAGAAATAACCTATCTAGATTAAGATGTTATACATGTGATGAGATAGGACACTTTGCAAAAGACTGTCCTAAGAACAAGGTCCACTCTGATAAGAAGAAGGGGTGCAAAAGAAGACATCATGCTCATGCTGCAGAGGATGAGGAACCATCCAAGAAAAGAACCAGATATGAAAGTGAAGATTCTTCAAGCAAGGATGAATATGTTTTGATTTCCAATCTCACGGGTAACATTACTCATGGAAGTGATGATTGGCTTATAGACAGTGGAGCTTCCAAACATATGACTGGATTTAAGGAATCCTTTGTGAGACTGTAAGAACATGAATCACCTCACAAGGTGAAACTAGGAGATGACTACCAATATCCAATAAATGGTAGTGGGGAATCTTCTTATAAGCTAGACTCTAGAAAGTCTCTAACAATGAAGGAAGTATTGTTTGTCCCGGGACTCAAGAAGAAACTTCTCTCCATATCAGCATTGAATGCAAAAGGAATGAGGGTTTCATTCATAGATGGTCAAGTCATCATGTGGCCAAAAGAAAATACTATCGATGATGCAGTGGTAATTGGAGAACAATAAGGAGGGTTGTACCAATTGAAGGGCCATCTAGAACAATTCTTGGTCCATGACATAGTAGAGCCAAGTGAACTTTGGCATAGAAGGCTTTCACATGTGCATTATAGAGCACTACCTATTGCAAGCAAATTTGTTGAAGGTCTTCTATAATTCCAAGCAAAACATGATGGGGTCTACAAAGGATGTGCGAAAGTAAAGAATGCAAAGAAGACATTTCCAAGTAACGAAAGCAAAGCAAAAGGAATCTTGGAAATCATCCACTCTGATGTATGCGGTCCTATGTCATCAAACTCACTAAGAAGGTACACATATTATGTTTCTTTTATTGATGACTTTTCTAGGAAGACATGGGTTTACTTCATGAAGAACAAAGACGAAGTATTTAGCAAGTTCAAGGAATTCAAAACCTTGATCAAGAACCACACTGAAAACAAGATCAAGAATTTTCAATCAGATAATGGTGGAGAATTCAGTTCGAATGAATTCAAAGAGCTATGCAAAGAATCAAGGATTAAGAGGGAGTTGTCCACTCCTTATAATCCACAATAGAATGGGATTGTGGAATGGAAGAATAGAACTATCATGGAAGCTACAATAGCCATGGTTCATGATCAAGATCTTCCTATGCATCTTTGGGATGAAGCTGCAAGAATAGTGGTATGTACAGAACCATACTCCACACAGAGTACCCAAGAACAAGACTGCTGAAGAAGTCTTCTCCGGCAAGGAACCAAAATTCAACCATCTCAGAATATTTGACTGTCCTGTGTACATACACATTCTGAAAGAGAATAGAACAGAATTAGATCGTTCAAGAAGGGTATATTTGTGGGATATTTTGAAAGCTCGAAGGCTTACAGAATATATTTCCTAGGATACAAGAATATTGACATCAATAGGGATGTGGCATTTGATGAAGACACAGGTTACAAAAAATCCAGAAAAAAGACCTGCTGAAGAACCTAAAGAAGTAGAAGCACCTAGAATTCATGATACAACCATGAATGAAGAAACTCAAGAAGAAGATCAAGATTTTGAAGAACCACAAAGACTTGTAGATCCACCTCTGGAGAAGAATCCTCATAAGAGGAAACATTCTTGGGTACAAGAACTTATCCAAGGTGCAGAGAGATATGGGGCTCTAGAAGAGAATCACAGAGAAAGAAAGAGGACCAGATCTTGCTATGGGTATGTAGCTTTACTATATGATTTCATTGATAAAAAACCTTCCAGTTACGAAGAAGAGGAAGAACGAAAAGAATGGAAGGATGCTATGATTGAAGAATACCAATCAATCACGAAGAATGATGTTTGGGATGTTGTCCCAAGAGCAGAAGGGATGTCAGTTGTAACTTCCAAATGGATCTACAAGATCAAGCATGCTGCGAATGGTAGCATTAAAAAATATAAGGCAATATTTGTGGCTCGGGCTTTATCTTAGAAAGAAGGAACATATTATGAAGAAACCTTCACACGTGTATCCAGATACACTTCCATTGGATCGGTACCTGCTCTGGCTGTAGTGATGAAATGGACGATACACCAAATGGATGTCAAGACTGCCTTCTTGAATGGTGTAGTGGAAGAGGAAGTGTATGTAGAGTAGCCACTCAATTTTGAGACACATGATAGAGATTCTCATGCACGCGGATTGAAGAAATCCTTGTATGGTTTGAAACAAGCACCCAGGACCTAGTACGAAAAAATTGACATCTTTTTATCCAGTTTGGGCTTTATCAAGAATAAAGAAGATTCCAACCTTTACTACAAGGTTGAAGATGGCAACCTAGTGATGCTTCTACTATATGTAGATGATCTATTTGTGACAAGTACGGATGGGTTGATTTCTGATATGAAGAGAAAGCTTGCTGCTGAGTTCAAAATGAAGGACTTGCGGATGATGCATTACTTTCTAGGTATGGAGGTGTGGCAGAGTGCAAATGGAATCTTCCTTGGACAAGGGAAGTATGCAGTAGAGATCCTAAAGAGGTTTGGGATGATGGAATGCAAGGCTATGGCCACACCTATGGCATTGAACCTGAAGCTCTTGAATGATGCTTCATCAGATTCGGTTGATGCTATGATGTATCATTAGATGATTGGGTCATTGATGTACCTAGCAAACATGAAACTAGATATTTCCTTTGCTGTGAACACCTTGAGCCAGTTCCTGACAAATATGAGACATGTTCACTTGATTGCTGCAAAGCATATTCTAAGATACCTGAACTATACATCTGATTATGGGCTCAAGTACGATGCAAATCAGAAGATTAACCTGAAGGTTTATGTTGATTCAGATTGGGAAAGCAGTGCCATTGATAGGAAGAGCACTTCATGGTGTTGCTTCAATATGGGATCCGGTGTGATCTCTTGCTTTAGCAGGGAGCGATCCTATGTGGCACTAAGTACAGCTGAAGCAGAGTATGTAACAGCTTGTTCAGTTAGTTGTGAGGTAGTACGGCTACGGAAGCTACTGTCTGATTTATTTGATCTCCAGTTGGATGCTACTTGTATACATTGTGACAACCAGAGTTGTGTAAAGTTGTCAGAGAATCCAGTGTTCCATGACAAGTCAAATCATATCGAGATCAAGTACCACTATATCAGGGATATGGTGTAGAGGGGAGCAGTGAAGCTCCAGTATGTTGCGATGGAGGAACAGATAGCTGATGTATTGACAAAGCCATTGGCTAGGGTGAATTTCGAGTACTTCAGGGAGAAGCTTGGTGTTCTCCAGATAGAGGTTTCCTCCAAGGGAAAGTGATGAGTCCCATAGCCATTCTGACATGGTGAGAGGATTGGTTCCTTCCATGGTCAAATCTAAGGGCTGAGGCATTCTATCATGGTGAGAGGATTGGTTCCTTCCAGGTTAGATATGAGTGCTGAGATCCATAGCCATTCTGATGAGTAGGTCAGATATAAGGGCTAAGCCATTCTATCATGGTGAGAGGATTTATTCCTTCCATATCATATATGAGTGCTAGCCATTTTGTCAAGTAGGACAGATGTAAGGGTAATTTCCATTCTTTGAATGGAGCTGCCTAGTGAGGTACCAAGAGAACTCAGTCTAGGACCGAGTAGCCATTCTGATGTGATAGAGGGACATGTTCCCACTTGATCAGATGTATGGGATGAACCATTATGTCATGGCTAAAGGATTAAGTTCCTTCCATGTCAGATGTGAGTGTTGGCCATTCCAACGAGCAGGTCAGATGTAAGGGAAACTGCCATTCTCTAGGAGAATGGAGGTACCTGGTTAGTTACCGGGTAGCTCATTTGAGGAGGACTGGGGGCCATTCTGATGTGACTATAGGATTGGTTCCTACAAGATCAGATATGAGTGCAGAGCCCTTCCATCATTATGAGTAGGATGTGTTCCCACCTGGATGGATGTAAGTGCAGAGCCTTTTCATCAATGTGAGCGAGATGTGTTTTCGCTTGGATGAATGTAAGCGTAGAAATATTTCATCATTGTGAGCAGGATGTGTTCCAGCCTGGATGAGAGTATTTCATCATTTTTGTAGGATTTGGTTCCGGCCTAGATGGAAGAACATAGATCTTCCATCATTGTGGTAGGATGTGTTTCTGGCCTGGATGAAAGTACAGAAATATTCCATCATTGTGGTAGGATGTGGTTCCAGCCTGGATGGATGTGAGTACTGTGCCTTTCTGATGAGTAGGTCAGATATAAGTGCTGAAGAATACCTATATGGAGGCTAGGCCTACAAATAGTATGAAAAAGGGCTGGCTCTGTACAACTTCTTGTGAAGAGAAGAATCAAGAGATAGCACCAGTGATGATGGCCAGTGATGATCCAGATTGAGTGATGATCCAGATCCAGTGATGATGATCGAGTAGTGATTATCTAGATCTAGTGATGATCCAAATCCAGTGATGATGCCCAGTGATGATCCAGATCCAATGATGATCCAGATCTAGTGATGATGTCCCATGATGATCCAGATTTGAAGATGAAGAGAAATTGAAGACGAATATGACTTGAAGACTTAGAATACTTGAGATGCAGAAGACAAGATGATCCAGTCGATATAGAGAAGAATACCAGTACTGAAAATTGTGTCGAAATAATACCTTCCTAGTTAGGAGGGAGTGTTGATGTATTTGTAACTTCAGAATGTATTCATTTATGTATATTATGTATTGTAACCTGATGTTTATTTTGTGATGTATCTATAATTTAATTGAGTCATGTTTTCATGCGCTGATGTTCTGATCGGGAGGATCAATAATGTAAACAAGTCATGTCAATTCATTATGGGTAACCCTCTGATTGTCTAAGGGTTAAAGTCGTCACAGTTTCAAGGCACTAGTGTTATTAGACTCTCCTAGTAGAGGTCATCCTTGGTATGGTTTTAGTCATGTTGGGATTAGTATAAATAGAGAACCGAAGTCTCTATTTATTACACAACTCATACACACGCAAGTGTAGCGCATAGTTGAGGAAGGAGAAGATAGTAGGTCTAGACAAGAAGAAGATTACTGTTGTCAGGAGGTCACTTACTGTTTTGGGATTTTACTATTTTGGTGATGATTCTATCTCTGAGGAAGTTGCGGGGTTTTCTCCATTTATGGTTTCCCCATGGAAAAACACTGTGTTCATTGTCTCTTGTGTTTGATTACTGTATTTGTTATTCTCTCAGTTAAAGATCCTAATAATGCTAGCTTAATGTTGAAAAACTAACAAGGTGTCCTTAATTCTCCCAAGAGCAAGGATAATTCTCTCTTGATTCAAGTAAAAAATAATATCAAATCCAAAGAAAAGAAAATTGTGAAGAAGCCAAAGTCAGAAATTGAACATGAACATTCTTATGAAGATTTAATGAAGAAAATTAAGAAGAAAGGGAGCACATCCAAGTGTTATTATTCCAGAAATGGTTTTCATTCAGAGAATAATTTTTTCAAGAATAATATGGACATCATGTCTCATCTTCTTTAGAAGCACAAGATCAAAGTTCCCGAAGAACTAGAAAAGCCTGTTGATTCCTCAGAACAATGTCAAAATGCACAGTTCCAAGATGATATAACTTATGCTTTGAGTTCCATAGCTCTCTAATTTCCTCATGTCCCTGATATATATTTATTCTCTGATAGATAAGAATCAGAAATATCATATCCTTTCTTTATCATCCTTCTCTCAGTCCACTAGATTCATCTCCCAAAAATTATGTTTTTTCACTAGATATTGACTTGTCTTTGAGCAGCTCTTCCTCATGAGCTTGTATATCTTATTTAGAAGATTTTTTTAAGGCTGATATTCATGTCATAACACATATCATACAATCATCCATACCACCCACAATACCTATGAATAATCCTAAGACTATACAAATCCCAAGTTCACTAGTCGATTCCTCATTGGTCTCTTATGCAGTGATATTTATCTTACATGGTTTGAAGTTTTTCCTATCTTTCAGTGGCTAGTTATCCATGTCCTTAGTAATATTTGGACTAATATTAAACATTTTTTTATTTTTTCTAAACACTTATGGTTCAGATATTATTCCCATCCATCATTCAGATTTTTATACCTATCAGTTTTCCCTTGCTCATAATTTTCCTAGTCTAACCCTATATCATCATGGAGCCACTAAATCCTTTTTCCTTGCTGTTGCATATGCTAATATTTATGATATATGATAGTTTTATCAGCTTAATATCAGATATATATAGGTTCTACATCAGATTGGAATATTGAGATGTGATTCATATCACAATTTTGCAGCTATTCAAGGAATTGGGTGTGAAATAAATTGTCTTAATTTTTGAACTCTTTGGGAAGGAGTATGCACAAATATATTTTCCATTTGAGATTTTGTTTGTAGATCATATTTTTATAGAAGAAATAAGCATTCATATAATTCCCCTACCTCATCATATGATGAGATACAAGGAGTCTCCCCTCTTCCTTCTTGCAGGTTCTACACTCCAGTGCATGATCATGGAGTTCATGATTTCTTGAACAAGTCTTCCATATAGAAGCAGTTCACTCAGCTCATTCAAGTGAATATAAGGATATGTTGAAGACATATAATTTCAAAATTTTGTGCCTTTTCCTTTCTTGAAGGAGGATTTTCCCCATGTGGTTTTGCCTCTTTCCTCACTTTTCTGGACATAATAATTGTTGAAGGGTGACCAAAGCCTTGTTGCTGGTCCCTATATGCATCTATATTTTTTTGTCATACCATCATAAAATAAGACTTATAGCGGGGTGTTGGAATATATTAAACCACTCATAACTTAGGATAAAATAATTAATCATTATTTGATTAATTATTCACCTACTAGCTTAATTTGTTGGCATCCACTTGCACATTAAAGTAAATACAAACCATCTATATACTTGAAATGGTTTATTTATAATTTTTGGTTGATATTGACCACCGTTTGACAATCTAGAATTAATATACAACACTTGACAATATATTCTGCTTTATTCTGGTTTTTCTAGTTTTCTGTGGATAAGGTAAAGCTAGTCAAACTAGGAAACTGGGTGCTTTTGTTTCCATCCCATCCTTCATGAATTTTCCTCCATTTTATAGGATTAGCATGTTTTTTCTATCTCCTTGACAACTTACTCATTCTTTTTCCAACTCTTGAGGTCCTTGATAGATTTGGGAAGTGCTTTAGCCACCTATGGGAGTTTGCTATATTTTTGTAAGTCAGCCTTTTTGACCTTTATGAGTTGTCTCCATACAACTCGATTTCCATCATTATTCAATGGAAGGATACACACCAATATTCATCTCTTCATTCATGTGATTCAGTCTCTTTTATTCTCTCTATTTTTCCTGTGTATGCTTGTGAGAATTCTTAGGAGCAAGATCTATTTCCTATGCTTCTTCTTAGCACCATTGCTCATAGCATTGATCTATTATTTCTACAAAACAATCCATTTAAAATTATAACTACAACAATGAACGCCATCGTGGGCTTGCACCCCTGGCTTATATATAATCCACCTTAATTTCCAACTAACGAAATCATAACAGTAAAACACCCATATGAACTTGTGCAACATTCACCCAAGCCATGGATTACCAAATAAAAATACACAGTATGGATAAAATCAACAAACTAACTCTATTAAAGATTTCACCCCTCAAGTTAAAGAACAAAGTATAACAGTAATGAAATACATTGGATATATCATAGCCACTAAGGGAAATGCTTAAGCCATATACGGCATGGCCTTTAACCTACACTGTCAAACATTACAACCAAATATAAATATGCAACACTTAGACCCTAAACAAAGGCATATGCCAGTTTATAAACCATCATAATAAACCATTAACGCAACATAAATTCCATCCACACACACAGTAAGCATAATAACCATGGCCACTTCATAAACGTAGAGTATTTACATTATGCACAGTAATTCCATCATCGCAATAAGGTCCACACAGGCGTGCCAATGGGTTATGGCACAATTGCAAGCAATGGTGCAGCCCATGGCTTAAAAGCCCCAAATCCATTTATAATTTACATAACCTGAAATTAAATACACCAAGCCTGTGAGAATGGAAGTTTGCTCCACTCCCAAAGCACCACACTGTTAATTTAAAAACCCAAGTCTATTCATTACAAGCCTGAAGGGGGTTTTAAACCCCACAGAGAACCACACAACGAAACGATGAAACAAAACACAAATAGGCTGAGAGGAAACAAGTGTAATCTTGTTGGAAAATCTTACCTTGGACCATTCAAACCCATGATAGAGCTTGAGCTACGCTACTCTTCACCATACCTCAGCACCTACAACCACCCAAAGAAACCATAAGTTAGGAGTATGGAAACGGCAGAGGATTCAAAACAAAATGAAGACACAGGCATGAATTAACCCAAGGAGAAACTTACCTTCCAAGTCTGGAGGTCACCTCCATTTTCCTCATGTCCAAAGCCAAGACTAAACCCCAAATGACAAGCAAAATGACAAAACCATCATGAGCCAATCCTAAGTTTGGGATGCCATGAAAACCAAGGTGCATTAATGGAACCAGCTGGTTTCCAATATCAAAGCCAAAATCCCACTTTTCCATTGTTGATATCGTTGCCAAAAAATAGTCTCCACTACCATGCAATTTGTTAAACCCCAACGTGTATGGTTCAACCATATCATATGTCACCACCCCAAATCCTATCACAAGGTTAACATATTACAATGTTTATTATATAGAAAGGTTATGTTTCATACATAGTCCATGTATATCATGTGTTAGTCCAAGGTTTAAGCCACAAGGCATAAAACATATAAATAACATATAAACCATAGGCTTGAAGCCTTAACACAATGTGATTCCCTAGGATTAATGATTAGTGAACATGGCATATGAAGTATGCCATGTTAATATTTAACGCTTATAAAAATCAATGGTTTGGTTTTAAGGCAAGATCATAACCTACAAATACGAAACATAGGAGATGTTAATAATTTTAATAAAATAAACCTATAATGTAAAAGTATATTAAGTTATAAGAATACAAAACATAAACCATAAGGAAGTATAAGGAGTGCACAGGAAATTTAGTTGTGATAGCTAAATTGACAAAAAAAACACTTACCACATTATGAATCTGAGTCGGTAAGGAACCACAACAACTAGTAGTAGGTCCTTTAGGATCAAGATGTTCAGTACTCTTTAAATAAGACTCCGTTACCAAAGTATGAACTACATGTGAAATAAAAGGGGTGTGTTAGTTCAAATAACTAAGTAAGCCTACAAACAAGTAAACACCTTTACCTCTTAGACCATCATGGGAGAACAAGTCCCGCCACTGCTCCAACTGTGTTTCCATAAAAAAAAGTTAAGTTAGGACTTTATACATAACAAGTAAGACTATGCAGAAAGGACGAAGCATTTAAATCCAGTAACGCAACTTACGTGACACATGTATAAACATAAGAGGTAAGCAATAAACATCATAAGTAAAATACATCAATAATAATGACTGGAAGTAAAATGACAGACTGTAAGAACAACTTATGAATAAACAGTGGTACATGTAGTGTACATTATATTTCCACAAGTCAAATAATGTTCCGTATACATAGTATTTACTAGCCTAATAAAATTTTTTTTTTTCAATTTTTTGGGACATTCTAGTGGAACATGAAAGCGTTCAAAAACTAGATTCTAAGAATTATATGGGTAATTTTCTGAGGGATGTTGTCTTGGGTTTTATGAAAGGAGAGGAACAACCGAATCTTTTGGAATAGGATATCCATAGACGATGAAGTTTGGAAGTGGCTAGTCAACAACATTTAGGAGATGATACAACATAAGCAGTCGGAGGAAAAGGACACGGAGTTCTCAGAGGTGGAAGATCGAATAGTTGATGGATGGGTAATCAGTAAGAATGAACTAACTTGGCTTCAAAATAAATATCCAATCTATAAGACACTTAGCCCAAAATCATGGTCTCCACCACCGACAGGGTCTTACAATCTAAACTTCGATCGTTCCTCGAAAATAAATCCAATCCTAGTAGGGTATGAGGGAATTTGTAGGGATTCCATAGGGGTGATATTGAAAGTGTACCATGGCTCCATTGGTTTTGATATAAACAAATCAGTAGGGTTACAAGGCCTTTTGCAGGGCCTTAGTTTGGTTTCCATCTGTGGGTGGATGCCATTGAATGTTGAAGGAGACTCATGCATCATCATTTAGATGGCCAAGAAACTATCCATGTGACATAAAGCTAAGAAAATTACTTCTAGCTAGAACTTGGTGAACAGGCTAGAGGCGTTGGGGACTCTTTTTTCCACGAACCAAGCTTGGCAGTTTGGCCATGTTAGGAGGGAGGTTAATAAATTTGTTGACCTCATGGAAAATGTGGGCATGGGGAGAGGACACGACATCAAATAAGGATAATTGGGAACATTTGAAGGAGAGCATTGGGTAGACCAATGCTGCCACTTGGATAGCATTGATCATGTATAGACAGGATGGGTAAGAAGAACATATGAGATGATTCCTGGACACATCACATGCCAACATGTGAATGTGACAAATAAATTGCACCTCTAATAATAGCGACATAGGAAGGACTAGAATAGGACTTTCCACTTATACCCAAGATACAGAGGGGTACATTGTTCAATTCCTTGGGAGATCCAGGGAGGATATGATCTAGTGCCCATCAGAATAAATCAAGGTATATTGAATCATGAAGAACACCAATAATAGTATCGCAAAAGCCATAAAATGTAAAGAAGGGATAGAAGGAGTACTAAAACAACAAGTTTTAGTAATTATGGCTTTCCTTTTTATAATTCTGAATGAATGATAGGGCATCACAATCCAAATTTCTCTCAGTCATGTCCGCGCATTTTCTATTAATATCACGGTTCCTCCTCTTTGTCCAAGTATTACCTAACCTCAATTTTACCAACTGAAGATGGTGCCTAGGAAGTAAGGAAGTTCTGAAGCTTCTCCTTAGTTAGCAATCCAGGGTCAAGGGAGGTGAAGGGAATTTAGTAATCATGTGAGGGGAGAATGAGGGAGTATAAGCCTCACTCAGTACAAGGTCGAGATTAATGCTACTTTCTTTCGTGGCCCAATTCCAACAGTGGCCTATGATAAGATCGACGCAATTGGGAAGGAATTTTGGGAAAGGTTCAAGGAAGCTCCGATCGAGATATCCAGGAGGAATTCAAAGAGTGGGTAATAGACACTTGCACCACAGCAGGAAGGGAGTCTTTCTATGAGCGACTAATGATGGCATTTTTGGGTCTTAAAGAAACTTATGTCCCATATGACCTTGGAAAGAGAGATAAAATTTCAAGCAGACCAGGAATTGATGTAGGCTTGGAACTAGCATCACAGGGACTATCTCATGATGCATAGAAAGGTGGATTTAATAGCCAATAAGTTGGGTCTAAAATTTTATACCCCCCCTCCCCCGAAAGGTTGTGCATGTGAGACCAGCATGAGTCAAGCAAAGAGGCTGAAGGTGTACCTAGAAGCAAAAGGGTAGAAAGGTTCATATCAGGTCATCAATGTCAAATGCTTCAGCAGAGGTGACGCGCACCGCAAACAGGCTGCAACTTAGTAATGGTGAAATACAGTATTTATTTTTTCTTTAGTACGTTTTTAGGAGTTTATAGCTTGGAGTTTCATATAAGAAGTAGTACAATTAATAAGGTTCTAGTTATTTTTTGTATTCTGACCCAAATTAGTTTAAGGATGGAAGGATGATTTAATATATGGAAAAGTCGCATGGCAAGCCCGATAAAAATATGTTTGAGCGATATGTACCATGCCTCTTTTGTTAATACAATACTTTTTATTTACAAAAAAAAGAATTTATTTAATTTAAAATAGCTATTACATATATGAATATTCAAATAAAAATTCATATGCACTCTAAATCACAACAAAATCTTAAAAAATAAAGAGATTTACACAACAATTTTAAATATTATGGAAAACTCTAGTTTGAAATTTATATATAGGACAAATACATATGTTAATTATTGAATTGATTTAATTTAAAATAAAAATCCATATGCACTCTAAATCTCATCAAAATCATAAAAAATATTATTTAACGATTACATATCCATAAACTTAACCTAATTTTACATATCTTAATCTTACATATCCATATCTAGATTATGATTTAATATCACTATAATTTGAAATATATACAAGATGATCTAATAGTATTGTTGTGGTGCATCTATTTTAGTGATATTACATTTTCTATGATATTATTTAGTTAATAGTAAAAAAACCCTAATATGGGTAGATTCACGTCGATTATGGCGCATCTAATGATGTACTAGTTGCCATAGTTAGTTGAGTAAATAAAATGACCAGAAATATGATATAATATCATTGTTAATATGCATTAACTTTAATGATATTATATTTTGTACAATATCATTTAGTGAAATAGTCAAAACCCCGACCCTAAATAATTGAGTAAATAAAATCACCATAGTTAAATAGTTAAAACCCTAATGGAGTATTGTAGTTAATTGAGGAGAAGAATGATCACATTTAGTAGTCAAAACCCTAACGTGATTAAGTTACCATAGTATTTTCATCCATCCTTATATCCATTTTGTATTATGTCATTCAATTAATTAATCAAAACCATAATTTGATTTACTTTTCATACTAATCCAATTACATACAATCACCACCATTAAATAACAAAAACCTAATCTAATTCAATTACATTGAGTGACACCTATGATCTATTAGTTTATGTCTTGAGATGAGATTTTCATTCTCATCGAACACCCATCTAATTTGAAACTATGGAATTGGGAAATGAAATGTGATTTAATAATATTGTTAAAGTGCATTTATTTTAGTGATATTATATCATATCATGAATGTAAATAACATTGATGACAGAGTAACCTAATGTTTAGATGGTTTGCATAGTATTCCAGTGGATTTTTTGGTGACCAAAATTGTTGAAATCACAATTTTGGGTTGTTTAAATTACATATTCGAGGTTCCTAGGGGTAATCAAGGTCCTTGAATCCATTTATGCAGTCAAAATTTTAATTACAACAACCAAACCTATGATGTCAATTATTTTTCCCATCGTTGGGTTATGGCGAAAATCGCCGAAAAAGGTACAAATCGTCTAAACATTAACTTACTCTATTGATGTCTCTCTAATATAAATGTAATTAATCATTAATTTTCATTGCAGTGTTTCACATATACCATTACTTAACATGATAACTTTATTACAATTCACCGTTTTGATCATGTGAATAACTCTATTTTTAATTTTAGATCAAATGATCCCAATATGGTAATTCTTTTTAACCTACATTGTTTTGATGTGGTCAATGTTATTGGAACCAACTTTGATCCATATTAATTATGGCTCTATCAAACACCTAAAGAGATCAAATATCTGAGGTGAAAACCTTTCCGCAAATCCCTTGACGTGCCTACCTTTACTTAAGTTTAGGACTCTAAGCCTTTTACAAGGAAATAGATTTGATCCCCCTCTATGTTTCATAGATGAAGAGTTAATATGGGTGTATGATCCATAATTAAGATGAATTTGTGCTAGTGTAGAAATAAAAAAAGCGTTAGTTCTTGTTTCAAATAATTACTAGCTAAAACTCAAAACAACAACACTTTAAATAAAGTATTTAATATTGATATTATAAAATATTGGCTCATATTCATTGCTAACCAAATAAATGTCCAACATAAACATCTCTATGATTGAATCCATTCATTGATTACAAGCAACAACCATATTGAATAATCCACAATTTATAAAGCAATTTAGTTACTTAAATAATATTAACTAGCAACAACCATATTAATAAGATTAATATGTTTGGAATACGCCAAAAGGTATATATTTGAATTATTAATAGTTATCCTATAGTTAATCTAGTATAACCATAATTAGAGTTGCAGTTAAGATAATAGTTGTAAAATAATTGAAGTTAAGCTAATAGTTGTATCTAATATTCAATTTAAAAGTTAATATATTAGGGATTTCACTTCAAGTTAAAGTTGTGATTGGAATTGAAGTTAAGCTAAAGTTGCATCATCATTAGAGTTAATCTAATAGTTGTATATCATAATCTAATAGTTGTACAGTATCATGATTGTAGTTTTAATTACCAAGTTGGAATTGAAATTTATTTTTTCCAACAATTGTACTTATCACTTATCACATGTTAACTAAGTTGTATTTTTTATTTTTTTGAAATTGTTAATTATGAATTTTGAATGACGCCCATAAAATCAATCTGGATAGTACATTTTTTTCATTCTTGTCCATAGATGAAAAAGCATAGATGGTAGTCCACCCTAAAATTCTAAGATAATGTTGCATATGAGTGTAATTAGTTAGATTCCCAACTATGAGATGGAGTTTATTAGGAGTTCAAACAATTTTATTTGGAGTTCAACCGTTACATCATTAGCTAGACTCGTAGATTCCAAATGTACCTAGACTAATCCTTAAGTGATTAGAGTTGAAGTTAAACTAATAGTTGTATAATCATTAGAGTTAAGCTAATATTTGTATCTAATAGTTAACCAATATAACCACAATTAGTATTGAGTTAATCTAATAATTGTAGAATCATTGGAGTTAAGCTAATAGTTGTATCTAATAGTTAATTTAAAAGTTAATATATAAGTGATTGAAATTCAAGCAAAAGTCATGATTGGAGTTGAAGTTAAGCTAATAGTTGTATCTATTAATGGAATAGTTGTATCTAATAATCGAATAGTTGAAGTTGAAGTTTAATTTTTCCAATGAATAATTGTATCTAATAGTTAATTTAATAGTTAATATATAGGCAATTGAAGTTCAAGTAAAGTCATGATTGGATTTGACATTAAGTTGATAGTTGTATCGTCAATGGAGTTAAGCTCATGTTTTATCTAATATTCAAATAGTCATATCTAATAATCAAATAGTTGAGGTTGAATTATATTTTTTTCAACTATCACGAATTCTACGTATACGATGTTAACTAAGTTATCTTTTATTTTTTTGCCCGTACAATCAATATGGACAATACACTTGTCTCATTATCATTCATAGATGAAAAAGCATATATGCTAGTCCACACCAAAATTCTAAGATATATACTCCTATAGGTCTAACTATCATTGTAATTAGCTAAATGCCCAAATACCAGATGGAGGAGTTTATTGGGAGTTTATAAACCCCTATGGATGTAATTATTACTTCTATCTTCAAAGAGAAAAGGTGCTACAAAGTAAGATTTAGAGGTTAAAATAAAATTACTATCTTATAAAGAGATCATTAACCCTAATATTGAAAATCAAAATTATAGTTTTATCTTAGTGAACTCAAAGTAAAAAATAATATTGCCAAGATTACAATTAACTCTCATAAGCTTCATAGTGAAACTAGACACTAGACAACCCTCAAAACTTAGTGGGATGAAAGGATTTGTGATTTTACCAATCTATGATCTTTGAAAATGAAAAACACTTTCTCTTAGATTGGCGTGCCTACATACTCCTCTTTAACATTTTTAAGCGTAGGAATAACATTTTAAAGCAAATCAAATAATTTACCACTTCGTGTATCTCTTAAGGTTGGATAAACCAAATTTGATCTCATTGAACAACAACCACCACCAAATATTCTATGAATTAATGTTTTATGTATAAACAATAATAATCTCATTAATTAAAAACAATAATTAACCAAAAAAAATAAAATTTAATTTAATTTATAACAAAGAAAAATGGGTAAAATTCTAAAATGTTAAACTTTCTTATATATTCTTTATTATCCAGGTATGATCTCTCATTATCACCATTAATTCTAATATCAAAATGATATTACCACTTTTTGGTTAATTTGTATTAAAAATAATGAAAATTTTAAAAACTTTAACATTCCAATTTTTTCATTAATAAAATTTGATTATACATTTTTTTATCAAAATTATAATTTTAAGTTTATTAATTGTTATTTTGAATGGAAATATATTCAACTTTTTCAAAAAATTTATATTAACATTTAAAATAAATTTCACAATTCAAAATTATTTTTGGACATAAATAAATACTTATTACCATATACATTATTCCTTTCTCATACATTATTCCTTTCTCACTTTCAGCCAATTGTAGGTTTTCTTGTAATAAAATAAAATGATTTATTTGAGGTTTCAATTATTCAATTTACATCCCCATATTTTCTCTACTTATAAAGAAATTTTGTTTAATAGAGTTTTCTACTTTTTAATATATTTCCTTTTAGGAGAGCATGTTGTTCTAATAGCAAGCGTGATTTTTGCACATAAATAAATACTTATTACCACATACATTATTCCTTTCTCACATACATTCAATTTTAAATTTTCTTATAATAAAATAAAATAATTGATTTATGTTTTAATTATTTAATCTACATCTCTATATTTTCTTTACTTTTTATTTATTAAAGTTTTCTACTCTTAAATATATTTCCCTTTGTTAGAGTTTTCTAAGAACAAGCCTCATCAATGTAATAGAATTATAGCATCAAGCATGATCAATCTAATAAAGTTTTGTAGCAACAAGCGCAATCAATATAATTCAAACTCATTCACGTTCTCTTAAAGCACAAATAAACCCATAAGATTCAAACATACTTTTATTTGATAAACGCTAACTTGGTTTTATGAAGATGCTTAGGATGTCTAATTGAATTTAATAATAAATTTATAACAACATACTTTTGAAGGATGGGACTTTCAGTTCCATTGTTATTTATTCACGGATGCTAATAAGCTTCTACGTATCCAACAAAAGCTCACATTTTCCATGATCCGAATTTGTGCAAGAATGCAATAGAATTCATAAATAACCATAAAAAAAAAGATGCAACTAAAATAACACTTTATTTCATTAATCATAGAACTGAAACTTGTTTACATACAAAATGGAAATAAACTAGCTAGAGTGTTGGTAGCTTATCTCTCAGAAGAGATGTGGTGGCTACATACCTCGGAACTCTGTGTTACGATGAGGCTCGAATGCCTATATATTATTGAGAAACAATGGAAACCCTACACATCCAAAAACCTAACCCTAGGGGGTGAAACGCGAGAATATGGGCCCCGTTGGGTAACTTGGTACATCAATTTCCCGCGGCTGTAACTTTGGCATACTACCTCTGTTTGATACACATGATACATCGTTAGAAAGATATATTCAAGGAATACATCCATAAATAGAAAATATTGAGTCTAGAACGGACTCATATTTACCCAACCATTGGATGCAGAAAAACCCTGGTTTAGGGCCTCAAAACCACTTCGAAAGTTAAGGACCCGAAAACTTCCAAAAATAGTAAATTGTGCTATAATTAAGGAAACCAAAAAACTTAAAGAAACAATGGTGGGTGTCCAAGTGGAATATGCAGGTAGCCACCAATATCCTCCTGGATAATTCCTCCCCCCTTAGGAAGCAATGGTCCCCATTGCGTTGAGCTCCTCCATGAGATGATGAAACTTCTACTGAACTTGGTCCATGGTGATCCACTTTCCATGGTGAAGGAGTTGTCCTGCTTTGACAATGTGAAATAGTTGGATCTTCTGCTAGAGGGTGTTCTTGATCTGTGTGTCCATTATCTAATCATTTGTGGCTTGTTCCATGTAGTTTGGGTTTAACTATGTTGGTGTGAGTTGTTCTACCACGTATGATGTGTCCAGTAGTGGTGTAAAGTAGGGCCGAAGGCGGTCCACATTGAACACTCAATGTAGAAAGGGGAATGGTGGAATACTGAGCTTGAAGGCATTGTCCTCGATAACCTTGGTGATGGTGTATGGACCATATGGGAGCAGGCGAAGCTTGGGGTGGGGTCCAGCGAGGTGCTTCTTCTTCTAATGTAGCCACACTTTGTCGCCCACCTAGAAGTTGTGTTGCACCCAATGCTGATCAGGCTTCTTATTGTACTAATCATTGGATCTGTCCAATATGTCATGAAACTGCTGGCTAATGTGCTCAATGAAGTTGTTTTCCTTGGAAACTTCAGATTGGACAAGAGCTGAATCAGCCTGAGTAGTTGAAAATGGCATGGTTACCTCAATGGGACATAGTGGCTCGAATCCAAAGCCTACTTGAAAGGGGATAGGGTCGGTTGAGCTGTAGAAGGCCTCATTATAGCTATGTTGTACATAGGGGAGGATCTCATCCCATGTTCATGGATGCTTTGAGTTGTACATGCACAAAATGTGTATTATTATCCTGTTGACGACCCCTATCTGGCCATTAGTCTAGGGATGGAAAGCTGTGGAATTTGTGAGATTAGTGTCTAGCATTGACCATAGGCTAGACCAGAATGTACTAAGGAACCTGCTATCTCGATCTGAGATTATAGACTGTCAGATCCCAAAGTGTACCCACACTCGTTCAAAGAAGAGTTTAGCAGTGACTTCTATTGTAATATTCTTCTTGCAGGCCACCATTATGGCCATCTTTGAGAATTGGTCGATCACCACAAATAGACATTCATTACCATGCTTAGTAGAAGGAAGGCCCGACATGTAATCCATGGAGATGGATTCCCAAGGTTGACTAGGGGTAGGCCATAAAGTATAGAGGCATTTCTTCTTGATGGACGGTTTGGAAATGACGTAGAAAGTGTAGGATCAGATGTACTTCTCGATGTCTTGTCAAAGGTTCGACCAATAGAAATACTTCTGCAGTACTGCCATGTTTTCTTGACCCTAAAATGCTTAGCAACCCAACTATAATGTACTTCCCAAATCATCTTGGCACTCTCACTTGAAGGAACACAAAGGTGTACCATGTGACATAGTAGTGCATCCTCGAGGTGAAAATTTGGATCTTGGTTTCCCTCCAAGAGTGTCTTGCATGTGTGGCTGAATTTTGGATTGCTCTTGTAGAGAAGCGGACAATCAAAAGTTGAGTTGAGCACGGTAGTTATCGCCATGATCGGTGGTCGACTAAGGCACTCTGCAACATTATTTGTTCTTCCCTTCTTGTACTTGATGTTGAAATGAAACTGTTGTACATATGTGGACCAATTTTGATGGCGATCATTTTGTAACTTCCCTTGTGTCTATATGAACTGCAGGGGTCGATGGTTTTTGTGGATGATCATTTCCTTCCCCAAAATGAAATGCTTCCATTTTTGGAAATCCTGTACAATGGAATACATCTCTTTGTCATAAGTAGGATATTTGCAGACTATGTCAAACAGTGTCTCACTCTGATATGCCTCTAGATTCCCTTATTGAGTAAGGACTGCCAAAATAGCATAGTCAGAGGCATTTGTCTCGATCTCAAATGGTTGTTGCAAGTCTGGTAATGTGAGCATTGGGGCACAACAGATGCGATGTTTCAATTTTGCGAACGCCTTCTGTTGAATTTCTGACCAAAATAAAAAAAAATTCACTCCTCCCTTGGTGACTTGACTCAAGGGCCAAGTGATATGAGAGAATCCCAACACGAACCTATGGTAGAAATGACCAAGACCCAGAAAGTTACGAAGATCCATTAGAGTGCTTGGGGATGGCCAATCCCGAATGAGTTGGATCCTTTTAGCATCCACATGTACCCCACACTCATCAATAATGTATCCCAGATACTGAACCTAGGTCATTCCAAAGGTGCACTTGTCTAAATTGGCACACAACTTGTCCTTTCGCAGTGTTTGGAGGACCTTTCGGATGTGGTGCACGTGCTCTTCCCAAGTCTGGCTGAATATTAGGATTTCATCCAAGTACAATACTACAAATGAGCTGGAGAATGGTCACAAGATGTTGTCCATTAGTCTGACGAAGGGAACAGGAGAATTCGTTAGCCTAAAAGACATGACAAACAATTCAAAAAGGCCCTCCTTGGCTTTGAAGTAAATCTTCCACACATCGTTCAGTTCGATCAGTACCTGGTAATACCCAGACTTCTAGTTGACCTTACTGAAATATTTCTCCCCTTTAAGTTGGTCCATGAGGTCATCAATCCATGGGATCATGTACCTATTCCAGACAGTGATCTTGTTCAGTGCCTGATAGTCAATACAGAGTCTCCAAGTCCCATCCTTCTTCTATAACAACATGATTGGGTTCCCACAGGGCGATGAACTTGGCCGGATGTGACCCTTCTATAGCAGCTCCTAAATCTTCCTCTTGATTTCATCATTCTCCAAAAAAAGCGTTGATAGATTGGTCCATTAGGAAGCGGCGCACCTGGGGTCAGATCAATGGGGTGCTTGACCTGACAGTGAAGAGGCACCCCTATGGGTGAGGTGAATATGTCTCGGTATCCTCCACGACCTTGTCCAATTTTTTTTTGTGCGGAGGAGCCCTCTATAGAGGTTGTGGCCATGATATTCTTCTTTCCCTGAGGACGTATCATCAAGAAAACAAATTTCCTGGTTTTGTAAATGATCTCATTGCATTCTTTTGCAGTAACCAAAGAGATAGTGGCAGGTAGTGGTACCTCTGGTATCCTGTACAACTTATTTCCTAATGTAATAATAACAACACGAGGCGAGGACTCATACAAAGCATGTCTCTTCCATAAGTATGTTTGGACTAATAATACATCACAAACATCAAGAGGAGCAATATGGCACATAATAACTCATCAGTGAAGGCCTTGATGTTGTAGGGAAGGCGACACTGCTAACTAACGCAGAGATCCCATCATTGGTGAAGCCACCCGATGGTGTATGAATACAAGTGTCCCGTGGTCTACAAGCCCAACCGTTTCATGACATCTTCTTAAATGAGGTTCTTTTGGCTGCCATTGTCGACAATGAACTGTAGCAAGGTACCCTTTACCCACATTTGTGAGTGGAAAAGATGCTCCTCCTCCTTTGAATCTTCTGGTTCTTTCTTTTGGATCTTCGTGGTGGAAAAAATCATGTTGGGATCTGAATCGACAATATTCTTCCCTCTATAATTCCCCTTCTCGGGTTCTCATTCAATGTCATAGTATGCATCTGATTTTGAAGCCTTTATCTCGGCCACCAGTGATTGCTTGGCTCAACACTCACTTTTGTTGTGAGTGGGGATCTTATGGAACTCGCACCACTTTCTTGCTTCCTTCTTCGACTTCACAACATTCCTCTTTTCTTGCAACTTTGTCAAGTTGTCTTGAGTCTCCATTCCTTGGTTGTGTCCTTGGTTCTGCGATTTGGGGGCACCTTTCGCTTGCTTCTGTTTCACAGATCCAAAGTCTCATTTTTTCTGTTTGAATTTTTGCTCAATTTTTGCAGCATACCAGTATGTTGTATGAAGAAAGGAGATGTCAATCAAATCCATTTCCTCCTGAATTTATTTGTGCAAAAAACTATTGAAATTCAGCACCAAATGTTTCTCTGAATCTTTGATACCCAACTTGGTGCACATGGTATGGAATAGATTCGTTAGCTCATGGACATGCTGCTCTCTTTGTTGCTGCAACATAGTCCATTGTATGTACTTGTCCTCATAGCTCCCCATGGGATAATATTATTCCTTTATGGCATCTTGGAAATAAATCCACTTTGGTATGGCCAAGAATAGAGAGGGTTGCTCCTCTTCCTTTCTCTCACAGTAGGTTTCTCACCAATCCTTGACATGGGGAGTTTCCTTGATTAGTGAAAAAGTAATATTTTCCCAATCGGAAAAGTCATGAATTGAGAAATATCCTTCTAATATATTCAACCATATATCTATGGCGTTTGCATCTATTCGGCCATAAAATATGGTAATGTCAAATTTTACTTGTACTTTAAAAGGGGTTGCACCTCCAGAGTGGCTACTAGATGCATATGCACCACCAGTGGGAAGTCGTTGAAGGGTTTGGGCAAAGTTATCCATCATCGTGTTCCTTTGTTTTTTAAGGGACTCCTCGAGCAACATTTTGATAGGATATTCTGTTCCCTTTACTTTCTTTTTCATCCCCCATGGGCGAGCTTCAGGGTTTGCGAGGTTGATCTTGCAAAGGTTGAATGAGATCGAGCCCTAACTCCTTATACCCCAGCCTCATTGGGGACATGTAAAGAAGAATCGAGAAAAAGCAGATTCATTGATCCATATTTATGCAAGAATGCAATAGAATACACAAATAACAATAAAAACAAATATGCAGTGGAAATAACACTTCATTTCATTAATCAAAGAACTCAAACTTGTTTACATATAAAATGGAAATAAACTAGATAAAGTGTTGGTAGCTCATCTCTGAGAAGAGATGTGGTGGCTACATGCCTTGGAACTTTGTTTTATAATGAGGCTAGAAGGCCTATTTATTATTAAGAAACAATGAAAACCCTATACATCCAAAAAACTAACCCTAGGAGGTGAAACGCCAGACTATGGGCCCCATTGGGAAACTTGGTACATCAATTTCCCGGGGTCGTGACTTTGGCATACTACCTCCATTTGACGCACATGATACATTGTTAGAAAGATATATTCAAGTACAACATTGATAAATAAGGAATATATATCCTGAAATGGACTCATATTTACCCAACCATTCGATTCCAAAAAATTGTCGTTCAAGGCCTCAAAATGGCTCTGGAAGTTTAGGACCCAAAAACTACCAAAAATAGTAAATTGTGATGCAATTAAGGAAACTAAAAAACTAAAAGAAAAAATGGTGGGGGTGCAAGTTGAATATGTGGGTGGCCACCATTATCCTCCTAGATCATTCCTCCCCCCCTAGGAAGCAATGGTCCCCATTGCCTTTAGTTCCTCCATGAGATGAGGAAACTTCTACTAAACTTGGTCCTTGGTGAGCCACTTTCCCTGGTGAAGGAGTTGGCCTGCTTTGACAACTTGAAATAGTCATATCTTCTGATGGAGGGTGTTCCTGATCTATGTGTCCATAATCCAATCAATTGTGACTTGTTCCCTATAGTCTGGGCTTAACTTTGTTGGTGTGAGTTGTTCTACCATGTCTAATGTGTCAAGTAGAGGTGGAAAGTAGCAAAAAAGGAGGTCCACATTGAACACTGGGTGCAGACCAAGGAATGTTGGAATAATGACCTCGAATAAATTTTCCTCGATAGCCTTGGTGATGGTATATGGCCCATATCAGAGTGAAAAAATATTGCGGTGGGGTCCAGCGAGGTGATCCTTCTACAAATGTAGCCACACTGTGACTCCCACCTGGAAGTTGTGTTGCACCTGATGATGGTCATGCCGCTGCTTGTACTTAGAATTGGATGTGTCCAATATCTCATGAACCTATTGGAAAATGTGTTGAATGCAATCAATGAAGGTGTTTTCCTTGGAAACTTCAGACTGGACATGAGCTGAATTAGCCTGAGTAGCTAGAAATGGCATGGCTACGTCAATAAGCCATACTGCATTGAATTTTGAGCCCACCTAAAAGGGTCTGTGGTTAGTTGAGCTGTGGAGGGCCCGGTTATAGCTATGTTGTATATGGGGGAGGCTCTCATCCCGTGTGCATTGATGCTTTGAGTTTTACATGCACAAAATGTGTACAATCATCCTATTGATGACCTCTGTCTGGCCATCAATATGGGGATGGAAGGTTATGGAATTTGTGAGCTTGGTGTCTAACATTGACCATTGGCTAGACCAGAATGTACTAAGGAACCTGCTGACCCGATTTGAGATTATAGACTATGGGACCAAAGTGTACCCACACTCATTTAAAAAAGAGTGTAGCAATGGATTATGTTGTGATATTCTTCTTGCAGGCTGCCATTATGGCCATCTTTGAGAATCTATCGAAGACCACGAACACATAGTCATTTTTGTGCTTAGTAGAAGGAAGGCCTAACATGTAATCCATGGAGATGGATTCCCAAGGTCGACTAGGGGTAGGAAACATAGTATAGAGGCCTTGCTTCTTGATGGACGGTTTGGAAATGACGCAGTAAGTGCAGGATCGGATGTACTTTGTCACGTATGCATTCCCCATTATCATGTAGAATTAAAAATTTCATCGAGAAACCTCACCATTCATCGAACACAAGCCATGGATATGAACCACATCTCAACATTTTCAACACTATCATGCTCCCTCCTGTCTTCCATGGATCAATCCAACAATATGCAAGGAAGGATATCAAAGGATATTGAATGACGGAGAGAAAATGCGGTGGAAATCAATGATCACAAGTGATCTCATAGGTAGAACTAAATCGACAGATCAGAAATCACCCGCAAAAATCAATGGTGTGGAAATCCCGAGTTGCGGGGTCAAAAGTTGCAAAATATTGCAATAACATTTTTTGCAACTCAGATCCTGCATTGAGAACACATCAACTATGGAGAATTTCCCCACGAATGTCGACGGTGCAGGAGACCTAAGTTGCAGGATTGGAAATATGGAAATTGCAACACCACAATTCCGCATCCCACGTCCCACAAGTTGGGGAAGGAAAATATACGGAACCCAAAATCTGCGAAACGACGTTTCGCATCCTGCATCCCACAAGTTGTGGAAGGAAAGTCCGCGAAACCAAAATCTGCGAAATGATGTTCCACATCCCGCATCCCACATCTCGCAAGATCCTTAATTCCGCAAACTACGCAAAGGGGGATTTCTACTACAAAATTCAATTTTTCATCTTAATTATTGGATCGATCTAATCATCCAAGTCATTACCAAACTGGCCAATCTACGTTGCAACTTAGTAAAATGCATTGAGGGAAAAACATACATGGATGCCTATAATTGCAATTATTCAAGGAACAATGCATAACTCTACATAGCAACATGTTTATCACATTCCATCAAGTAAATACAATACAAGAATTACAGTTAAAGAGAATTATGTAGACAAGAACACTTATATTGATTAAATCTTGTCCTGCAACCAGCTATGTCGTTGCAATGTTCCACCCAAACATAGGCCAGTGTGCTCCTTAATCTCTCAACAACAATGCCACTCTCGAGCGAGGCATGATTTCCTACAGGGATAAGCAAACACTAGAAGACTCATACATAGCCAAGGATGCAATCAAACTCAGCCAATCCAACACAATTGGGTTTCACAAGGTGTGAGGGAAAACATCCCTCAGATGGGTTTCATAGGCCACTCAGCCAAGCCATCTCACAGTTGGCTTTCATAGACTGTTCACAGTCAAGCCAACCTTCACCTTTAATGACCAATCAAGCCAACATATGGGTTTATCAGACTATTCACAGTCAAGCCATCTCACTACCGGGTTTATCAGGCTACCTAGCCAAGCCAGCATTAGCAATTGGGTTTATCATACTATCCAGTTGAAGGTTACTTACCAGGTCATGTGCAACAAACACAACCAAGAAAATAAATGGGTTTAACAAGCGACTAGCCAATCCAACTTTCCAATTGGGTCTATCAGGCTTCTAAGGAAATGGGCAAGAAGAACTGCTAAGCTAGTGACATCATCGATAGAGTTAAGGACAAATTCACAAGATTCATCTGGCCTGGATCCCCCTCTACCTACACACCCAACACAAGGAAGTGTCCCCTTCTCTACTCCATAGTCCCTCCGGCTACACCTTCCCTTCCAGTGCTCTTCATGATGTGCATGGCAGGTTCAACAACCACTCTTATCTTACTGTGAGGATCCACACCAGGTTTATAAACTGCATTCTACGTCTCTCCCATTCCTAAGTCTTGCACACCATCCGACCCAAACTAGTTTTCACAACACAACAACCACAGGGAGTCTCTGCATCACAGGCTTACTCTGAACACGAGTATGAGGGTCTCATATGATTTTTAGTCTAGAATAATGTTGCAACACAGCAAATACCACAATGTCCAGGAAAAACAAACTTGGAGAATGCGAAGGATACATACAAAAAAGGGAAGCTCTATTGTTCTGCCGCTTCTACATGATGACCACGGAGTGAAGGTGATGAATCCATGATCCGATGAATGAATCATTCCCCCCACAGCTCTCAAAATGTGAGAGAAGGAAAACCAGGAATGAATGCATGGGTCAAACTGACATACGGTTCTGGTGTTTTCTTGTCCCTGCAAGAAAAACACGACACTCTCGAACTAGGTGCTCTACCCCATTACAAATTTCCCATACTCTTACCTTCCCAGTAATAACTACCTCAACCCCTTCCTGATAGAATAAATGGTTAGCAAGAAAAGACAAGAAAGAGTGTAGTTAATAGTTCTGATGGGTTCTCCCCATGACACATGGATTCTCCCCAAACAGGATCAAGTTTAACAGTCTCACCCCTTTATCCTTAGGAAAATCATTCTTCGATCTCATTATTCATTTCATTGACATAGCTGGTTGTGGGTTTTCATTATATTGCATATTTACATGATGTTTACAAGCGTGCTTGACTTAGCACATAAACCATAGGCATCAACCATGATCTCCTATACACCAAACATCAACCAATGACAGGGCCTTGGAATTGAGCTCCTTGTCATGATTTGATATAATATTCACATGATTTACATTAATGCAATGGGGTCAAAACGGGGGTGTTACATTCCCCTCCCCCTTTAATAGCATTGTCCTTAGTTCTTACAAAAATTGAACAAAATGCCATAATGGCATCGCCTCAATGTTTCGTAGACTTGAACAAAAATGGATGTGCCAATCGCATGGCATCCTCCAGCTCCCACGTAGCCTCTTTAGGACTGTAGTGCTCCCATTGCACCTTTACCTGTCCTATGGCTCAATTCCAGAGCATGGTGACCTTCCTGTCGAGGATGCGCATTGGCTCAATTCTGAACTCTCCCTTGGGTTCCACCTGAATCACATCATAATTTATCACATGGTTAGGGTCATGTATATATTTCTTAAGCAAAGAAACATGAAAAACATTATGAGCTCTAGTGCTAGCAGGAAATGCAAGTCTATATGAAACTGGCCCTATTCTTTCAAGTACTTCAAACGAACCACAATATCTATGGGAAAACTTGGCACAACTACCCAACTTCAAGGAACTCTTCTTTTCCCTCACTCTGAGGTAAACATGGTCCCCAACACTGAACTCCCTGTTCACCCTATGCTTATCAGCATAGATTTTCTATCTTTCCTAGGATGCTTTCAGATTATGCCTGATCTTTACAACCTATTGCTCCATTTCCTTGAGAAATTTTGGACCAAGCACTACCTCGTTCATTGGATTATCCCAAGTCACTAGTGTCCTACACCTTCTTCCATACAAATATTCATACAGACTCATTCCCAAGGATGCTTGCTGTCCATTATTATATGCAAACTCTACCAAGTGTAAATAATCTTCTCACTCAGTTGATTTCTCCATCACATACATGCGAAGCATGTCTTTAAGCACTTGATTTACTTTCTCTATCTACCCATCAGTCTGAGGATGGTAAGTAGTGATAAAGTTCAGCTTTGTACCCAAATCCGCAAATAACCCCTTCCAAAAATTGGAAGTGAACTTGACATCTCTATCAGAGACTGCTTCCTTAGGCAATCCATCCAATTTGAAAATCTCCTTCATGAATATCTTTGCAATGTCCTCATTCTTATGCATAGACTTCACTGGTATAAAATGTGTTTCCTTCATCAACTTATACACCACAAACATGATAGAATCATGTTGTCTCCAAGCCATTGGAAGTCCTGTAATAAAATCCATGGTAATAACTTCCCATTTCCATTTTTGAACTCACAAAGGCTACAACAAACCTGTAGGGTGTTGATGCTCAACCCTTACCTACTAACATTTCATGCACCTAGAAATGTATTTAGCCATGTCCTTTTTCATCTGTGGCCAGAAATACTGCTTTCTGGCTATAGCAACTATCTTTTGGTATCCTGGGTGACCGGAGTATGGAGCTTGATGGATCTCATCCATAACAACTCTCCTTAATTCTGCTACACTTGGAATGTAGACTCTGTTCTTATAAGTAAGAAGTCCATCTCCTGCCAACTTGTATCCCTCATACCTCTTCTCAATAATTTGCTGCTAGAATTTGTCCTTAATCTGCGGATACATTTCATCCACAACAACATGGTTAACAATCTATTGCCTCAACTCCGACTGGAAAATACTAAGAGATGCCACGTGCATTTCCTGCACTTTCCTGCTGAGTGCATCAACTACCTTATTCTCTTTTCCTTTTATGTGCTTGATTTCAAAATCAAACTCACATAAAAAATCCAGCCATTTAGCTTTCCTAGCATTTAGAGTAGGCTGATTGAACAAATACTTTAGACCGCAATGGTTTGTCCTCAACTTGAATCTTCTGCCCATCAAGCAACGCCTCCACATCTTGAGAGCATGTACTATGGCTGCAAGCTCTAGATCATGAGTAGCATAGTTCTTCTCATGTTCCTTCAACTTTCTTGACTCATAACATACAATTTGGTTGTCTTAGATAAGGATTCCTCCAAACCTTTGTCTGCATGCATCGGTACACACCACAAAATATTTCTCTAGGTCTGCAACCTTTAATACTAGTGCACTAGTGAGAAGATTCTTCAACTTATAGAAGCTTTCTTCACACCTGAAGGTCCATTCAAACTTTATCCCCTTCTTTTGCAAAGAAGTGATGGCATGTGCAACTTTGGAGAATCCCTCACTAAATCTCCCGTAATATCCTACAAGTCCCATAAAACATCTCACATCTGTCACACTTCTTGGAGTAGACCAATTCATAATGGCTTCAATATTTTCAGGGTCCAGAGATATACCCTCCTCGGAGATAATGTGACCCAAATACTGGATTCTATCTCTATAGAAGTCACACTTGCTCAGCTTTGCATATAGTTGATGCTCGATGAGTAGTTTCAATGTCAATCTCAAATGTTCTTCATGCTCTTTATCATTCTTGGAATAAACAAGAATGTCATCAAGGAAAACAAGAAAAAATTTGTCCAAATACCTGCTAAAGACACTGTTCATAAGGCAAATAAATGTATCTGGTGCATTTATGAGACCAAATGGTACCACTACAAATTCATAATGCCCATACCTTGTTCTGAAGGCTAGTATGAATGTCTTCATCCTTGATTCTTACCTGATGGCAACCAGATCTCAAGTCAATCTTGGAAAATACCTTTGCTCCTGTCATTTGATCAAAGATGTCATCAATCCTAGGCAAAGGGTATTTATTCTTTACTGTGACTTTGTTGAGTTGTCTATAATCAATACACAACCGGAGTGTACCATTTTTATTCTTTACAAATAGAACCGGTGCTCCCCACAGAGACACACTGGGTATGATATACTTTTTATCCAAAAATTATTGCAATTGCATCTTCAGCTCTAACATTTTCGGCGTGCTCATTCTATAGGGTATCTTGGACACTCGTGCTGCTCCTAGCACATGTTTAATTCTAAAATTAATGTCCCTCTTGGAGGAAGCCCTAGAATATCATTAGGAAACACATCCCTGAATTCCTGCAACACATGAAAGTCCTCTAGCCTAGGAGTTTCACTCTCTGTTGCTTCCAAAATATGAGTTGCATACAACTGGCAACCTTTCCTACATAACTTCTTCAACTACATTGCTGAAACCTGCCTCACAGAAATCACCTTTGGAATGCCTCTCACAATCCTTGAGTTTCCTTCTCCATCCAGGCACTCAAAAGCCTTATTATAACAGTCAAGCTTTACTCTGTGAGCTTCTAACCAATCCATTCCAATGAGGACATAATTGGAACCAAGCGGTAGAACATTCAGATCTACACAAGTAACTAGTCCATTCATACTCAATGCACATGTATCTATCACTTCACTAACCTTTCTCTTAGTTCCAGTGGCTAAATGAACTAACCAAGCTTTGTTATGCTTTTATTTCTTAAAGGCATAGATCTCCACTACTATAGGAGTAATGTAACTGTGAGTAGAGCTAGGGTCAATCAACATAAAAACATATTGATCAACAATATTCCCTGCGACTTCAACCACAATGGATTGGTGGTCAGCCTGGTGGTCCTCCAATGCTGCATAAATCCTAGGGACGACCCTTGCTACTTGACCCATTGTTTCTGCTTCTTGAATGTTGTAAGCTGGCCTTGCACTCTCGTTCTCGTGTGGACAATTCCTGTGCATGTGGGGTCCTTCACATCTCCAACATTGGAAAGGTTCTATGTTCTGCTATGGTTCTCTTGTTTTTTCTCCCATCACTCTAGCTGGTTGCTTCTCAGCTTGGGATGGCTACTTTTGTTGATTCCTGAAGATAGAAGGTTTGAAACCTTTCTTTCTTTAGTCAAACTTCTCATTCTTCTTGTCCTTCCATGTCTTGTGGTAATCAGGTTTCCCTTTGCTTTCCTCATAGAAATACTTCGCCTTCCTTATTGCTTCATCAAGAGTTCTAGGTTCATAAAACTCAATTATGTCTTTGTAAGTCTAAGGAAATCCACTCAGGAAACATCGAATTTTCACTTTTTCATCCTTGATGTACCTGACATATCTTAACAATTCCAAGAACTTATTCGCATACTCTTCCATGGTCTGTTGTCCAAGTCTCAGCTCAGTGGAATTCTTTGATCTTCTCATCATAGTTCATGAGATATATTTTTGCTTGAAATACCTCTAGAACCGTTTCCACTTAAGTCTCCTTTCACTTATATTCCTTGCTTGCTTTAAGTGCTCCCACCAAATGGATGCACTTCCATTCAGATTGAATATGGAAACCCTTGCCTTCATGTTTCCTGGACTTGGAAGTACTTCATTATCCCAAGAATCCAAGCTTCATCCTCTTGTCCATTCTTCACCTCACCATCAAACATAAGAGGTTTAGCCTTCTTAAATTCATCTTGGGTGTGATCCCTATGGGGCCTATTTCTCTTTCCCTTGCGAGAAGAAGAGCTTGAATCCCCACTAGAATCCTCCAAGTCAGATGACTTACTTGAATTCCTTCTTATTCTTCTGGTACTTCTCTTACTTCCTTCGGGTTTAACTGTACCCTGCCCAGAGTCTATATTTCTTTCCAAGCCTGTCAAACTATGCAACATAGCAGCATTCAATTGATGTTGCTCTTCCTAAGATTTAATCAAGATTCTCATGGTAGCTGCAATATCTAGCAATTTCTCTTGGAATATCCTTCCATTAGACTCTATGTCATCATTTCCAACTCAAAAATTCCCCCCCATGGCATCTCGCGCATGCTTGTAGGAATATCGAGCATCATATTCGTCATGGGTTCTCATGGCTGAACCACCACTTTATTTCCAAATGTACAATGACTTTGAAAAATGTGTTACCAACACCATTTGTCAGATACATAGTAATTCAAAATCAAAACCATTTACTTACTATCACCTAGCCTATCCAAGCCCAAAGCTGCAACCCATAGCCTTTGATACCACATTGTATGGTACTCTTAACTTCTCTCTGGTCCATCCAGGCCCAATGTTGCAACCCACAGCTCTGATACCATGCTGTCACATACCCATGCCCCATTATCATGTGGAATTAAAAATTTCATCGAGAACCCTCATTGTTCATTGAACACAGAGCATGGCCATGAACCACATATTAACATTTCCAACACTATCATGCTCCCTCTCATCTTCCATGGATCAATCCAACGATCTGCAAGGAAGGATATCAGAGGAGATCGAATGGTGGAGAGAAAATGCGACGGAAATCAACGATCACAAGTGAGCTCGCAGGTAGAACTAAATCGATGGATCAGAAATCACCCACAAAAATCAACGGTGCGGAAATCCCGAGTTGCGGGGTCAAAAGTTACAAAATATTGCAACAACACTTTCTGCAACCCACATCTCGCATCTTGCATCGGGAACAGATCAATGATGGAGAATCGCCCCATGAAGATTGACGGTGCGAAAGGCCTAACTTGCGGGATTGGAAATATGGAAATCGCAACACCACAATACTGAATCCTGCATCTCGCAAGTTGCGGAAGGAAAATCTGTGAAACGATGTTCTTCATACTGCATCCCGCAAGTTGCGGAAGGAAAGTTGCAAAAGGGAGACTTGTGGAACCAAAATCTTGGAAACGACATTCTCCATCTCGCATCCCGCAAGATCCTTAATTCCGTAAATTGTGAAAATGAGGATTTCCAGTAGAAAATTCAACTTTTCAGCTTAATTCTTAGATTGATTTGATCATCTAGGCCATTACCAAACTGGCCAATCTACCCTGCAACATAGTAAAATGCATTGAGGGAAAAACATACATAGGTTCCTATAACTGCAGTTATTCAAGGAACAATGCATAACTCTACATAGCAACATGTTTATCACATTCCATCAAGGAAATACAATGCAAGAACTATAGTTACACAGAAATATGTAGACAAGAACACTTATCTTGAAGAAAGCTTGTCCTGCAACCAACTATGTCGTTGCAATGTTCCAGCCAACCATAGGCCAGTGTGGTCCTTAATTTCTTAGCAACAATGCCACCCTTGAGATGGCCATGATTTCCTACAAGGATAAGGGAACACTAGTAGACTCATACCTAGCCAAGGATGCAATCAAACTCAACCAAGCCAACACAGTTGGGTTTCACAAGCTGTAAGGGAAAACATCCATCAGATGGGTTTCATAGGCCACTCATCCAAGCCATCTCATAGTTGGGTTTCACAGTCTGTTCACAGTCAATCCAACCTTCACCTTTAAGGACCAATCAAGCAAACAGATGGGTTTATCAAACTATTCATAGGCAAGCCATCTCACTACTAGGTTTATCAAGCTACCTAGCCAAGCTAGCATTAGCAATTGGGTTTATCATACTATCCAGCCGAAGGTTACTTACCATGTCAGGTGCAACAGACACATCCAAGCCAACATATTGGTTTAATAGGCTACCAGCCAAGCCATCTTTCTAGTTGGGTCTATCAGGCTTCTAAGGAAATGGAAGGAAGAATTGCTAAGCTAGTGAGCTCATCGACAAACCTAAGGACACCTTCATAAGATCTATCTTACCTAGATTCCCCTCTGCCTACACACCCAATAAAAGTAAGTGTCCCCTTCTCTTCTCCACAGTCAACCACTTATACTATGAAACGAGAACTTTATACTAAGAACGAGAACTCTAGCCATAAAAATGATGATTTTTGCATAAAAAACACTAAAAACACCCCCCAAATATAAAAGCGTTGATACCAGTATACCCGTTTTTTTTTTCGGGGTAAAAAATAGAGCCATGGCCTAAACATGCCATACTGTTGTTTACAAAAACTCTGAAATCAACCCCTAAATTGGAAAAATATTTTTTTCTTCAAGAGATACATTACAATTTTTTTGAAACTTGCATATTAAACAAAAAAATATATTTCATAAATAATTTCACCACTCTAACCATTTAAAATCAAACAAATTATGCTGTCATTCATAATGAAATCATATATGAGACCCTACAAGAACAAAGTATTCATATAAATTATCAAAAACTCCTTTAGAGTTTAAATTACACACATCATACTAATAAAAAACATCTAAAATGTTTCATGTGAAATTTTTCGAATTCATCCATGGATTTTGACACACCATTAGAATCTATATTTTCTTGAGATGAAGGACTAGATAAAATAAATAAATAAATAAACCCCTAACCCCCTGACCCCCCATTAAATTACATTTCAAAAAAAAATAAACACTCCCTTGCCCCTAATGCCCCGACAACACTACATTTACAAAATTTAAAACACCACCCCCTAACCCCCTAAATCCTCCAACAAAATTATATTTAAAAAAATGATATAATGTATTGTCATGGATCCACTCATTATGCAAATCGCAATAGCTTGTTATACTAATCCATTATTTGATGACATCATATTCATGTAAATAAAGCCAAATTTATTAAGATACACCTAACATACTAATATAAGTGTTGTTGTTTATATATACTAATATACTATCTTATTAATCTAATTTAAGTGTTTTTGTTTAGGATTTTCCCTATCATAAGAGAGAACCAAAGTAGCTGGATCTTTACTATGGATATATGATATATTTTTTTTCTTAGGCTTTTCCCTCTCATAAGAGAATCAAAATAGCTATTTATCTATGCTATTGGTATATGAATATGATGTGTTTCTCTTTAGGATTTTTCCTCTCATAAGAGAGAATCAAAGTAGCTACATTTTTACTATGGATATATGGATCTAAGATATGTGTTTTTGTTAGATCAAATAGATACTAATTCAAGTTATGCCAAATATTTAGATCAAGGTAGTTTAGTAAGGTAGTTTAGTAATGTTTAAGTTTAAGGACATTTAAGAATGTGTTAAATTAGTTTTATATTTTTTCAACCCCATAAAACATATAAATGTCACTACCTTTTTAAAATTTATTTAATTTAAATATATATATAATTGTCACTCACCTTTAATTTGAATTTATAACTTATTTATTTTAAAAATATATAGTTTTGATTGTCACTAAGTTATTTATATTTACACTAATTTAACTCGTGGAAAAGAATAGAATTATAAATATATTTTACCTAAAATCAATTCTTATTAATAATATGTCCAATTTTTAATTATGTATAAGTTAAGTGTGTCTTTAAAACTGTTTTTTTAGTTTACGAAGATCTTAGATTCAAATCTAGATAGATAAAGTATGTAGCTTGGTCACCCTCACAAGAATGAAGATTATAGAACTAGTGATTGGAACTCGAACTTGCATAATATAATGTCAAGTATATATTAGGCAATCAATTCTATTAAAAAAATTAAAAAAATTATAGTTGGATATGGCATTTATGTTAAAAATATCGATTAAAATTTAGAAATTGATTTTGTTCTATTATTATTTTTTGAGAAGTGGACAAACAATTCAAGACACAATGTATGAAGACCACAGTTCTCTTGTACTAAGCTAAATTAACAATCCTTTACATTATGCTTAGCCCACATTATTTATTTTTCTTTAGTATTATTAGTTTTCTAAAGATTTTGAGGTATTATTCTGAAATTCCCTGTAGGAATGAGAGGGCAGAAAATAATAGACGTAAAACAACACCCCGAAAGAGTTCCTGAAGTTCTTGTGACTTACCCAACTAGTTACCAAACTCTGCGTAAGGTATGTATTGTTCACACACTCCTAATTTGTTGAATCCAGCAGCTAATTGGAACTTATGCAATATTTTGAAGTTCTTAATTTGTTCGATTGAGTTAATTGCCAATTTTGGAACTTTGCAATGTCGATTGATAATGAGGGTAGCAGTTCTCAACGTCGGGTTGTTCACCAAGTTGAAGTAGATGTACATGACAAAAAAATGGAGGATCAAGAATGGCATTTACACAGAGAAAGGTGAAGCTTTAATTCGAGTTCGATAGAGAGATTCCTCGCTTTTAGAATTGATGCTTATTTCTAGGATGCCGATGATGGTACGAGAGAGGATATTACACTTTTTATTGCATTTGGATCTTGATCTCTAACTAGTGGTTCTAGAATTTCACCCGGGTACGCTCGAACGGAAGTATTCACTGGTGGATATGTAACTAGAGAACTGGGTACATATACCCCTTCATAGTTGGAGCATAGGAGTCATGAAAGAATTAGTTTCATTTTAATAGGAATAGGTTATTCATGTTCTATGCTTTTGTTTCTGCAATAAACACACTTGAACCAGAAAGGGATTTCAACGTTAAGCTAGATTCAGTGAAGCATGGGCGGAGGGAGGCGGTGAAGGGAAGAGGGAGGGGAGCGGAGCTCCGCTCCCTCTTCCCTTCGCAGCCTCCCTCCGCCAATGCTTCACTGAATATAGCTATTAATTGGTGGCGGTTGAATGAATGGGGTATTTGTCAGGTGATGTGAGTTAGGCCAATAGTGAGTCAATCATTGGGGATAGCAGCCTTTGCTGATGAGGTTTAAATACCGCCATAGGGACAGCAAGGTATGGGACAAAGTTCCTAGCATATGGGCATTATTACATCCTGCATGAGGCCGTGGTAAGGGCAGTTACACCAGCAGGAGTAGATTATAAGTAAAGGAGATGTGCTTCAGTCAAATTTGTTTTTTGGGTTGAGACTGAGTTGCGATATCCTCCTATTTACGATGGGACAGGTGTTGTAGAAGACTTTTTGGATGCTATGGAATACCGAGTTCAAGGCAAGCTCCCTCTTTATCCTTATTGGGGGAATGCAAGGTTTTGGTATAAAAGCTGTAACTACTTATGCATTGATTCTTTTCACAAAGAAAGACACGTTGAAAGGCTAGGTTCAACTTCTCTATCATCTGATGAAATAGCACCTTTGCTTTCTAAATTTACCAGTCCAAGGCCCATATTCATGGATAAATTGATTTTGGTTTATCCGAAAAACGTCCCTAAACATGTATTTAATAAATAAAAGAGGTTTTTTTTTTGGGGGGGGGGGGGGGGTTGGACAGGTATGGTCCAATTAGGCTTGATAACTTTCTATTTTATGGATTGAAATCGATTCATTTCCAAATTCCCATATACTTTTTCCTGGCATCTGGATCTTCAAGTCACAAGATGCTCAGCTCGCGACATAATTGCATAGATAATTTGATACTTGTTTGTATTTTAAATGGAGGATTCTCAACGTTAAGATATATTCAATGAATCATGGGTGGAGGAGGCGAGGAAGGGAGGAGGGAGCGTAGATTCGCTCCCTCTTCCCTTCGCAGCCTCCCTCTGCCCATGCTTCACTGAATATAGCTATTAATTGGTGGCGGTTGAATGGATGGGGTATTTGTCAGGTGAGGTGAGTTAGGCCAATAGTGAGTCAGTCATTGGGGATAATAGCCTTTACTGATGAGGTTTAAATACTTCCATAGGGACAGCAAGGTACGATACAAAATTCCTAGCATATGGGCATTACTGCATCCCACATGAGGCTGTGGTAAGGGCGATTACACCAGCATGAGTAGAGTATAAGTAAAGGAGATGTGCTTCATTCAAATTTGTTTTTTGGGTTGAGACTGAGTTATGAGATCCTCCTATTTATGATGGGATAGGTGCTATAGAAGACTTTTTGGATGCTATGGAATACCGAGTTCAAGGCAGGCTCCCTCTTTATCCTTATTGGGGGAATGCAATGTTTTGGTCTAAAAGCTGTAAATACTTATGCATTGATTCTTTTCACAAAGAAAGACACCTTGAAAGGCTAGGTTCATCTTCTCTATCATCTAATGAAATAGAACCTTTACTTTCTGAATTTACCAGTCCAAGGCCCATATTCGTGGATAAATTGATTTTGGTTGATCCAAAAAACGTCCCTAAATGCGTATTTAATAAATAAAAGAGGTTTGTTGGGGAGGGGTTGGACAGGTATGGTCCAATTGGGCTTGATAACTTTCCATTTTATGGATTGAAATCGATTCATTTCCAAATTCCCATATACTTTTTCCTGGCGTCTGAATCTTCAAGTCACAAGATGCTCAGCTCGCGACATAATTACATAGATAATTTGATACTTGTTTGTATTTTAAATGGAGGATTGCTCCATCTGAGATAGATAATTAAGTACAAATTACATCGGGGCTTCAGAAAACAATATTTGTATGCAATAATTTGCAGATTCGCTAATTTGCTAGCTGCTTCTCTTACCGAAACCCTACCAATTACATGCCATCTCCAAGATGTGATCTCTCTCTATGGTGGGTGGCTGTGATGGTTCATTTTTTCATTCTGTATGGCAGTGAGTGGTGTCGTTCTATTAATTAACTTGGTGCAGAGTCAACTACTACCTTTTTCACTGGAAAATATGCTGGTGCCGTAGCCTCGGCTAACATTAAGATATATTCAATGAAGCATGGGCGGAGGAGGCGGGGAAGGGAGGAGGGAGTGGAGATCCACTCCCTTGGCCACGAAAGAGCCACCCTTTACTAGTGGCGCGATTCTCAGAATTGCGCCGACAATAGAGGGTGGCTCTTTCGTGGCCAAGGGAATGGATCTCCGCTCCCTCCTCCCTTTCCTGTCTCCTCTGCCCATGCTTCATTGAATATATCATGCTTGATTGATATTAATGTTGAAATCCCTTGTTGTTTCAAGTGTGTTTATTGCATAAACAAAAGCAAAGAACATGAATTCATCCACTAATGAGCCAGAATGGTCATTCCCATGTATTTTTTGAGTTATAAACTTGTTCTATTTGAATAATTAGTTGCTACTTTAATATCAAGAATGAGGGATTTGAAGATCTAAAGTTATTTGTGGTGAATTTTTGAACTGCGGTTTGCAAACATTTTGGAGAACCCCTTTGAAAAATATCTTCAATCTAAATATGATATGGATTTGAGGGATACGATACTTGATATGCATTTGAGGGATACACCACCTTTTATTGATCGTCACCTTCTATCAATGCATAAATCCAACAATAAGGATATTATTATTAGCGATCACCTCACCTCTCATGATGTTTGTTGAGCATAACAACATTTACTGAGATCATTATTCAACCTACCATTATAGTTCGATTGAGCATGATTCATGTTTACAAACTATTAATTCTGTCAAAACAAAGACAACTCCACTCGAACCTGTATAAACTTTTTCTTTCCCAAAAATATAAGAATCCACGGTATACCATTTCCTTCTCTTGCCAAGATAACCCTAATCCTGAGTTCCAACTGTTTATATCAAACCACTGAAGGGTCGCTCCTCCAAATATATGGTAATTGATCAAAGAGAATCTTAATTAAAATGTTGTCCATTACTATTCCGTTTATTAACTTAATGTTAAATCCTACAATGGGGCATGTGGAGAGGAAGACCATAAAGTTTGGAAAAGATAATTCATTGAAAACTACTATTCCATTTATAAACTTAATGTTAAATCCTACAATGGGGGCAATTAGAGAGGAAGAGCATAAAGTTTTGGAAAAGATAATCTATTGTAAGAAAGGCAACAAAAAAATCTAAATAGTTATGAAAGATTGCAACTCTCAGTTATTTTAACATATCCTAATGGATTAGGAAAAAATGTCAAAGTTTGTATTTAGTCTAATAATTCTCTTGATTTTTTAAATATATTGTACTTTAATTGTTATATTAAATATTTAATTTTGATGTTAACATAAGATACTTCAAAATTTGATCAGATTTAACACAATCCATTTTTTACAATACTTTCAAATAGGAGGTCAAGTTTTGGTATTTCAAAAAGTTGCAGGGTCGTAGCTCAATGGTAGAGCATCTCCAATAATGCAAAAGATTGGTGGTTCGATTCCACTATTCCCTACTATAAATATTTGCATTTTAGGTATTTAGTTGGTTTGACAGCTCCACTGAACTCAGTTGTGGCTCCATCGAGGTACTACGTGGTGACCATTGTGAGTGGAGGTGTTCCCAACAAAGAGGAATGGATTTGCTTCATCAGTTAAACATAAATTATATGTCAGAATGTTCTCATGGAGGCCATACCACACCTACTTATTCTTTATTTGTTACAATTATTACTAGATTGTCCCCATGGTATATATTATTACGTTCAATAAAAAAAAATTGGTATATATTGTTATAGTTCTTACCATTCACCAACAATGGCCTTGCTATGTCAACTATCTATATCAATATTTATTTTGTAAATGACTTTTTTTAAATTAAATATTCATTACAATTAAATAATAAAAAAAATCATATATAAGAGCAAAACTTGTAGTAATTATACTCTCTAATTTACATTTTCCCAACCACAAAACATAAAACCAAAATTTAAAATATGTAATTGTAATAAAAACCATGGATTTCCTCTATTTACTATATTTTCTGGTAGTAATGAACATGGCATCATTGGTAAGAAGCAATTATGTCTATTCACAAAAATACACGCATTGAATAAATTGAATTGGTATTTGCATTCATTGGGGAAATATAATTCGACATGAATAGAGATCATGAAACGAGTTGAATAAATGAAATTAATAAAAACCATGGATTTTCTCTATTTACTATATTTTGTGACAATAATGAACATGGCATCATTAGCAACAAGCCATTTTGTCTATTCACAAAAATAAATGCATTGAATAAGTTGAATAGGTCATTTGCATTGATTGGGTAAAAATAATTCGACATGAATAGAGATCATGAAAAAATTTGAATAAATGAATTGGTTATTTGCATTCATTTATATTGCCCAATTCAATATAATGTAATATTGATGCAATTTTTTTTAATGCAATTTTTTTTAATGCAAATTTTTTTAATGTAATTTTTTTAATTTTAATGAAACACTTGTGTCAAAGATGTTAAAAAAGATTCAACCCCTATTAGGAGGGATGTTTGTAGAGGAGCACTTTGGGAATCTTGAAGATATATAAGACCTAATGAAAGAGTAAATTGATGTCCATGAAGAAATCCAAGCTCAGAAAATTCCAATTTCGATGAAGAATTTGGCCTGCATGATATTGTTGGTTAGTTTCATGTCTTGAAGAAAATGTGGACTTTGACAACTTTTTGATAAGATATATTTGTAATGTTTTGACTTTCAGACTTTATTTTAGAAATAAATTTTCTATATATAATGTTTTTAATATGTTATTTACATACGTGGTATAGTTTTTCTTGAATTTATGTGAATTGGCCACTTTTTGGAAAACAAAATAAACTCGTGTCATTTTTATTCAAAAATTCTTTGAAATCCATCAAATATGACTTTAAATGTATTTATTTTCTTGAAATTTTTACAATTTTGTCAATAAAAATGTCTTGCTTTGTCCATCAAAATGTCTTATTTTAAATAAAAAATTGCAAACTGCATATGTTTTTCATTATAACTTATTTCTTAATGTATGATATTTTGTTAAATTTCTAAAAAATCACTTGAAAATAGAAATTAAAAATATTTTACGACAATGATTATTCAAATTCCCAAAAAAATGTCTCAAAATGAAAATGTGTGATACTAGTATCAACCCTTTTTGAAACAAAGGTAATAATAGCTACTAAAATTAGGAGAGAGAAAAATGAGAACTGTTTCAAGTTCTCGTTTCATAGTATAAGTGGTTAGTCCCTTGGGCTAGACCTTCCCTTCAAATGCTCTTTAGGATGTGCATTGCAAGTTCACTAGCCACTCTTATCTTACTGTGAGGTTCCACACCAAGTTTATTAAAGTGCATTCTACATCTCTCCTATTCCTAAGTCTTGCACACCGTCAGACCCAAACCAGGTTTAATAACACAATAACCACAGGGAGGCTCTATATCACAGGCTTACTGTGAACACGAGTATCATGGTCTCATACGCTCTGTAGTGTAGGATAATGCTGCAACACAACAAATACCACAATGTCCAGGAAAAACACACTCGTCGAACGCGAAGGATACATACAAAGAAGGGAAGCTCTATTGTTCTGCCGCTTCTACACAATGACCGTGGAGTGAAGGTGATGAATCCATGATCCCATGAATGAATATCCCCCCCGCAGCTCTAAAAATGTTAGAGAAGGAAAACCAGGAACTAACGCATGGGTCAAACTGACATACGGTTATGGTGTTTTCTTGTCCTTGCAAGCAAAACATGACACTCCAGAACTAGGTGCTCTGCCCCATTCCAAATTTCCCATACTCTTCCCTTCCCAGCAATAACTACCTCAACCAATTCCTGAGTACAGAATAAATGCTTAGGAAGAAAAGATAAGAAAGAGGGTAGTTGACAATTCTGATAGGGTCTCCCCATGACACATGGATTTTCCCCAAACAAGCTCAAGGTTAACATTCCCACCCCTTATCCTTAGGAAAATCATGCCCCTATCTCATTACTCGTTCCATTGACATAGCTGATGTGGGTTTTCATTATATTTCATATTTACATGATGTTTACAAGTGTGCTTGACTTAGCACAGAAACCATAGGAATCAACCATGATCTCCTATACACCAAACATCAATCAATGACAGGGCCTTGGCCTTGTGCTCCTTTTCATGATTCGATATAACATTCACATCATATGCATTAATGCAACGGGGTCAAAAATCGTGCTGTTACATACTTCCTGACGTCTTGTCGAAGGTTCCGCCAATAGAAACACTTATGTAGTACTGCCACTATTTTCGTGACCCTGAAATGTTCAGCGACCCTACTATACTGAACTTCCCAAATCATCTTGGCATGCTTGTTTGAACGAACACAAAGGCGTCCCATGTGACATAGTAGTGCATCCTGGAGGTGAAAATTTGGAACTTGGTTTCCCTCTAAGAGCGTCTTGTATATGTGGTTGAATTATGGATCGCTCTTGTAGAGAAGTGACCAATCATAAGTCTTGTGCCCATAAGAGTTGAGCATGGTGGCTATCCCCATGATCGGTGGTCGGTTAAGGAAGTCTACAACATTATTGGTGGTTCCCTTCTTGGTCTTGATGGTCAAAGGAAACTGTTGTAGATTCGTGGCCACTTATGATGGTGATTGTTCTGTAACTTCCCTTATGTCTATATGAACTGCAGGGGTCGGTGGTCTGTGTGGATGATCATTTGCTTCCCCAAAATGTAATGCTTACATTGTCAGCAAGCCTATATGATGGAATACATCTCTTTTTCATAAGTGGGATACTTGTGGACTGTGTCGGACATTATCTCACTCTGATATGCCACTGAATTCCCTTGTTGAGTAATAACTACCCTAATAGCATAGTTAGAAGCATCTGTCTTGATCTCAAATGGTTGTTGCAATTCTGGAAATGTGAGCAATGGGGCACAACAAAGGCGATGTTTCAATTATGTGAATGCCTTCTGTTGAGTTTTCGACCAGGATAATTTTTCTTTCGCTTTTCCCTTTTCGACTTGACTCAAGGGCCAACTAATATGAGAGAATCCCAACACAAACCTGTGGTAGAAATTAGCAAGACCAAGAAAGCTGCAAAGCTCTGTTAGAGTGGTTGGGGTTGGCCAATCCTGGATGACTTATCTTGGATGGATGCACATGTACCCTGCACTCATCAATAATGCATCCTAGATATTGAACCTAGGTCATGCCAAAAGTGCACTTGTCCAAATTGGCACACCACTTGTGCTTCCGTAGTGTATGGAGGACCTGTCGAATGTGGTGGAGGTGCTCTCCCAAGTTTGGCTGAATATCAGGATGTCATCCAGCTACACTACTACAAATGAGTTGGTGAATGGCCACAAGATTTTCTCTATCAGTATCATGAAGGTTGCAGGATTATCTGTCATCCTAAAAGGCATGACTAGAAATTCGAAAAGGCCCTCCTTGATGTTGAAGGGAGTCTTCCACACATCGGTCGGTTCGATCGGTACCCGGTGATACGTGGACTTCTAGTCGATTTTGCTGAAATAATTCTCCCCTTTAAGTTGGTCCAGGAGGTCAACAATCCATGGGATTGAGTACCTATTCCAGAAAGTGATATTGTTCAATGCCCGATGGTCAATACAGAGTCTCCAAGTCCCATCCTTCTTCTGTAACAACACGATCGGGATTTCACAGGGTGATGAACTTGACCAGATGTGACACTTCTATAGCAGCTCATGAATCTGCCTCTTGATTTCATCATTCTCCAGAACAAATCATCGATAGATCGGTCCATTGGGAAGCGGTGCACCTCGGGTCAGATCGATGGGGTGCTTGACCTGACAGTGCAGAGGCACCCTTGTGGGTGAGGTGAATATGTCCCGATACTCCTCCATGGCCTTGTCCATTTGTTGTTGTCATGTAGAGGAGCTTTCTCTGGAGGTTGTGGCCATGATCTTCTTCATGCCCTGAGGGCGGATCATCAAGAAAACAAATTTCTCGGTTTTGGAAATGAGCTTACTACATTGTTTTGCAGTAACCAGAGAGATAACGGCAGGCATTGGTAACTCTAGTATCTTGTACAAATTATTTCCCAATGTAATAATAATAGCGTGAGGACGAGACTCATACACAACATGTCACTTCCATAAGTATGGTTTTCCTAATAATACATCACAAACATCAAGAGGATCAATATCACATAATACCTCATCGGTGAAGGGATTGATTTTGTAGGGAAGGTAGCACTACTGGCTGACGTGGAGATCCCATCCTTGCTGAAGCCACCCTAGGGTGTATGGCTCCAAGTGTGTTGTGGTATCCAAGCCCAACTGCTTCACGACCTCTACTGAAATGAGGTTCTTTTGTCTCCCACTATTGACAATGAACTGTAGCGGGGAACTCTTTACCCACAGTTGGGAGTGGAAAAGACACTCCTCCTCCTCTAAATCTTTTAGTTCATCCATTTGGATATTCATGGTGGCAACGGTGGTGTTGGGATCTGCATTGATAATCTTCTTCCCTCTGTCACTCCCCTTCTCGAGTTTTGATTCAATGTTAGAGTATGCATCTGATTCAGAAGCCTTTATCTCGGCCATGAGGGACTAGTTCTCTTGACACTCACTTGTGTTGTGAGTGGGACTCTTATGGAACTCGGACAACTTTCCTGATTCCTTCTTCGGTTTCTTAGTGTTTCTCTTTGCTTGCAGATTTGTCAAGTTATATTGAGTCACCATGCCTTGGTTTTTTCCTTGAGTCTATGGTTAGGGGGCACCTTTCGCTTGCTTCTGATTTGTAGATCATAGTCTTGCTTTTTCTATTTTAATTTTTTCTCAATTTTGGCAGGATACCAATATGTGGTACCAAGCAAGGAGATGTTGAGGAACTCCATTTCTTTCGGAATGTATCTCTATAGAAAACTATAGTACTCAATGTTTCTTTAAATCTTTGATACCCAACTTGGTGCACAGGGTATGGAATAGATTCGTTAGCTCATGCACATCTTGATCTCTTTGTTGACGTAGCATAGTCCATTGTATGTACTTGTCATCATAGCTCCACATGGGATAATATTGTTCCTTTATGGAATCTCAAAAATATTTATAAGTGGGTACAGACCAAAATAGAGAGGGTTCTTCCTTGTCCTTTCTCTCATAGAAGTTTTACCATCATTCCTTGACATAGGGGACAGCTTTGATTAGTGAAAAAGTAATCTTTCCCAGTTGGAAAAGTCATGAACTGAGAAATATCCTTCTAATAAATTCAACCATCTATCTATGGCGTCTGCATCTATTTGGACATGAAACATGGGAATGTTAAAGTTTACTTGTACCTTAAAAGGGGTTGTGCCTACAGAGTGGCTTCTAGATGAAGATATGCTGCCAGTGGGAAATCGTTGAAGGATCTGGGCAAAGTTATCCATCATCGTGTTACTTTTTTTTTCAAGGGCCTCCTCGAGAAATTTTTTTGATAGGATCTTCTACTCCCTCATATTTTTTTTCGTCCCCCAAGGGCAATTGTAGGGGTTTGTGAGGTGGATCTTGCAAAGGTTCAACCAGATCGAGTCGTAACTCCTTATACCCTACCCTCGTTGGGGACATGTAAAGAAGGATCGAAAAAGAGAAGATTGCTCTGATACCATTGATCCAGATTTATGTAGGAATGAAATAGAATACACAAATAACCATAAAAACAAATATGCAGTGGAAATAAAACTTCATTTCATTAATCAAAGAACTAAAACTTGTTTACATACATAATGAAAATAAACTAGCTAGAGTGTTGGTAGCTTATCTCTGAGAAGATATGCGGCAGCTATATGACTCGGAACGATGTGTTACAATGAGGCTCGAAGGCCTATATATTACTGAGAAACAATGGAAACCCTACACATCCAAAAACCTAACCCTAAGAGTTGAAACACGAGAATATGGGCACCGTTGGGTAACTTGGTACATCAATTTCCTAGGGTCATAACTTTGGCATACTACCTCCGTTTGACGCACATGATACATCGTTAGAAAGATATATTCAAGGAATACATCCTTAATAGAAATTATTAAGACCAAAATGGACTTGTATTTTCCCAACCATTCAATGCCGAAAAAGCGTCGTTTAGGGCCTCAAAATGGCTCCAAAAGTTTAGGACCCAAAAACTGCCAAAAATATTAAATTGTGCTACAATTAAGAAAATGAAAAAATGAAAGAAATAATGGCGGGGTCCAAGTGGAATAGGCGAGTGGCCACCAATAGCCTCATGGATCACCCTAGGAACCATTGTCGATCGGATTCTTTGGATTGACTATTATAGAACAGAAGTGATCTTAGTGGATCTCGCTTGGCTTAAGGTCTAAGAAGGTACAGTTGAGCAAGGGAACCTCATTGAGCAATGGCACCTCCATGCACTGTTGGGTTTTACAGAATAATAGTCCATAGTGTTTGGAGAATCAATGACAGGATTTACTTCTTATTCATGGTTTCAAGGGAGACAATATGATGGGATGGGATACCACCCAAATCTGTACTCTCAAATATCATTTTGATCTTCTCATTCAGGACATCGTATTTTTTGGGGACTCTACCACCACGAGCTCCCAGCGGAGGGCATCTAGAGTATGGTGGAATATCTCGGAGTGGAGGGTGTGAATGTGGTGATAGCTACAATGGTTTCATGGACTTCTAGATGTTGGAGAAATATCCTATTGGTTGCTATGGGTAGACACGGGTTTACTATAATTAACAAACAACACCCCTAGTTCACTGGCCCTTTCAGCGACAGACCGTGGAGTGGCCTGAAGTCTCACCCAAAGTGACTCTAATGGGTTGGCCAAAGACTCAAGTGTCTCCAACCAGGTTCTATGGCAGCCTGTGCATCTTGCAGCTCTTCTAGCCTGCGAGATCTCACTCTCTGCGACGCGCAACCTTATCTCATGCACAGCGACTCTAACCATTATCGCATTGCCGCGCCTCGGCCAACACGTAACTACCGCCTACGCTAGATTCTCAACCGCAGCGCACCACAGCTCCTCTGTTGGTGTGATATCACCTCTCTGTGATATCCTACCGCTGCGGCTCTACGTAGTTAGTGCTACCTGTGTCTGACTTACTGGACTCAATGCTCAAGGCTAATTACTCTGCGACTCTTAACTATCTGGGATGAAACACCGATAAACTCTTATACAAAATACTTAAAGACTTTGCTGCTTTTATCTTTAATAGTGCTATAAATTGAGTAACGCATACATACATTAAACTGTAAACAAGGTTCATGTACTAACTGATAGATGCAACAAATAAACACAACACATAAATCAACTGCATAACACTTGATTTTAACATGGTTCACCTCCAGGATGGAAGTTACGTCCACATAACTGTGTTTTCTCTATTATATCTTGGGGAAGGTAAACACAGTTTCGTTGCATCGCATATGCAGCTTGAGATCTTCTGGGTAACTCCGCACACAGCCTGGAGCCCTTCTCTCTTATATCTCTTCTCTTCTCTATATTGCACCTCTTACAATATACTCTTCCCCTTTGTCAATCCCAGCGGATTGTTACATACATACTCAAAGACTCTCAGACAGGCTAAGTGTCTGGATCTTTACAAAATGGTCAGACTAGCTTAACAAGCTGGATGGCTTAAGATGCTCAAAATGCCTAAAGTGCCAACCAACCTTCTATTGTATAACCTTTTACAATACAAAATACATCCCTTTATAGGCAGCCCGAATGTCTCCCCATTACAACACTGTGGGCCTGTCCCAACAGTAAACCCCAAACCCTAACTAGTGACAGTCGGCATAACTATACTTGAAGTAGTCGCTTTTTGTCACACCACAGCTCCTCTGCAGTCTTCCATGCTTCCCAGCACTGACCATGGGTACTATGCACCACTTCTCTTTACCATAGCTTCCTGCAGTCTTCCATGCTTCCTAGCACTGACCATGGGTACCGGTGCTGCTTCCTTTTTCTATCCTTTGTCTTTAATACCTTGGCCTCGTTGCTTCTTTTCTTTTATGAGGGTAGCTAAACCCTCTTGTATCCACCGCTGCCTTCAATGTAGTGGGTGAGCTCTCTCTTCTTGGCTGCTCAGGTACTGTCGTCTCCCTTGACTTCTCTGTCCCAACAGTCACGGTTTTCGGCTCTGATCTGTAGCTAGAAACCTGCTACAGCTTTGTAGCTTTACCTCCTATATCTCCGCCAAAACTGTCTATCTGTCAAAATAGCAGCTTCTTCTGTAGCTGCGGGAACCTACTCCAACAATCCCCTAACACTTACTTGTGGCTCATCCTCTAGCCACTACCAGTGGGCTTCTCCTGCTGTAGTTTCTCCTTGGCTTCCTGCGAAGTCCATTGCAACTTGTCTCGAAGTCCTGCGACTTCGTTCTGCATCACTTCGACACGCTGTCGTGCCGAGTCAAGCAGAGCTTGACTAATCTTGGTGTCTTCCATTTGAGTTAGTTTGTAGGTCTCTCTAGCCTTTATGTCTTACTATGTTCGCATTTCCGTCGCTTGCAAGGCTTGCTATCCCATCTGGTACTATAAAAATTCAAATCCCTGGTATCACGAGAACTCCTCCCTGTCTGTACTGGAGCTCGTGTTATAAGGAATATATAAATCTGTATCTTCCTGCCTTCCCACAATATGTCACTCGGCCTAGAATCTTTCATATGCGCACGATACAAACCATGAATTCCATTCCGAGAACAAGCCTTTGTCTACATGCTGGAGTTCGGCTTGCTGAATTTGCTTTTCTATTTCACTTTTCTTCTCAGCAAATCGCTCCAAGTGGTCATGATGCCTATGGTCTGTAGATTGTCGGTTCTTTGCCTCAACAATCTCTTGTTCTTCTCTTAGCTGATCAGATAGGGCATCTTCCTTCTCCCGTTGCTGTCTTTTTCTTATTTTTACTTTCTTCCTGGTGGGAGATTTCTTCTCATCATTCTTCTGCCCTGCTTTCTTATCTTCAGTGATCGGCTCATTGTTCTTCCTCTCTATAGCAAAGATTTTGATGACATCTTCGACATTCTGCACTTGATTCTTCATACTTGGAAGATGTCTGGTCTGTGATGAACTTGGCTGGACACCCTTAGGCGGCGTCGTCATAGCGGCTAGAAGGCCACCACGCTCAAACCTTCTCAAAATGGTTTCTATAGGTTTGTCCTCGGACAAAACCCACTTGGTTGAATACGTTGGATGGGCAATGGCTTTGAAATATGGAACTCACAGCACTTTGTAACGGAATTAGCTCTGCACAGGGGAAACTTATCAACGCTCTCTATAGCTCTCGGCTCTTTGCAAATGTAACCCACCCAAACAATAATTTCTGTTTTTATGCCGAAGGTAATAATATTGGACGCAACGGTCATCTTGGCTGAACCCGTTGGTCGTAATAATCGCCTGGACGAGACCATACCCATCATGCCGATCCTCAATAAATGCTGAGATCCGATCACGTTTTTCTCGAAGCGTGTGTGTACAGGCGCTGGTCTCGTCGAAGATTTTCCAAATCTGGAAACTTAATTATGCTGCTGCCAAATCTACGGTCGGGTATACTGGTCATTTCCTCATTAACTGCCTGTCAGAAGGAGACTTGACTGGCCCTCTGTTGGTTGCAACACTGGATATGTGGGACGGAGAGACATCGCATTACTGCGATGCAACACCGCATCACCTGCGCAAACAACTTAAGCATCTTTTTTTACTAGCAAGCCGCTTATGACTTGCGCAAAATGAACCATCCTTATGCGATTACTCATACTTAGAATACCTGTTGATGTAGACTAATTCCTGGTGCGATGCCTCCTTTCAACTACACTAGACATCTGCACCCGTTGCCGTCTTAGCTAGGGTTGAGAGGTGGAGTGGCTATCACTATAGAGCTTAAGCCTGCTACCATTAATCAATGTGGGAAGAAGCTCCCCATTCAGTTTGTTGAGCTGAATGGCACCTTCGTCTATAATTAGCTATATCTGATATGGTCCTAGCCAATGCATCTTAAACTTTCCTGGAAACTTAATGAACTTACTGTCATAGAGGAGCACTAGATCTCCAATATGGAAAGTCTTACTCTTAATGTGCCTGTCATGCCAAGATTTTTCTCATGCCTTCTGCACTTTCTGGTGAAATCCAGCGATGAATCTGTCTTCCCCTAAGGCAAGCAACTGCGCTAGCTTTTCACTGACTGTGTCTGTATCGGTCATGCCCATGATCTGAGCAATTCTTAGACTGGGAAGAACATACTCTATAGGCATAATAGCCTCCTGTCCATACACCAAGCTGAAAGGTGCATGTCCTGTAAGCTTCTTGCATGTAGTCCAATAAGCCCATAATACAACATTAACTCTAAGTTCCCAATCATTCCTTTGATTGTTGCATATTTTCGTAAGGGCATTTTCTAGAATCTTGTTAAAGGCCTCCACCGTACCATTAGCTTGTGGATGATAAGGTGTGCTCTTATAGTGTTGGATCTGGAATTCTTCTGTCAAGGATTTAATGGTGCGATTCAAGAAATGTGTGCCTTGATCACTCATCAAAATTACTGGGCATCCAAATCTACTGATGATGTTTTCAAAAAGGAACTCTGCGGCTGTAGCAGCATCACAATTTCTTATTGCCTTGGCCTCTACCGTCCTGGTGAGGTAATCTGTTCCAGTGATGATATATCTTGCGCTAGTCTGTTTTCCTGGTGGGTTGATAGGACCCACAAAGTCTATAGCCCACTTGTCAAATGCGCGCAGTGAAATCTGTGGTCACAGCGGCATTTCATCGTGTTGTGAGGGTTTTCCCACCCTCTGGTAGATATCACAACATCTGCAAAAGTCCTTAGTGCCTTTGTTCAACGTAGGCCACCATAATCCTATGGCTAGGATTTTCTGCGCAGTCGGCTTTCCTGCGAAATGACCTCCTGCGGTACCTGAGTGTGCCTCTTTGATAATAGCCTCTTTTTCGTGCGACATCACACATCTACGTAGGACTTCATCTGGACCTAGCTTGTATAGTTGTCCTGCGATTAGGTTGAAATCTGCTGCTTTAACAACCAGCTGCTTCTTTTGATGCCTCGTAAACTCAACAGGTGCCAATCCTATAGTAAGGAACTGGATGATATCTGCATAGTAGTCATCTGCGATCTAAATAGAAAACAACTGCACATCTGGAAAATTGTCCTCTAGGTTACTTGGCTCCTCTCCTGAATCTATCCACGACAGATGGTCAGGTCGGGCGTTCAATTTTCCTGGTTTCACAATGATTTCAAAATCATACTCCTGAAACAGGAGTAACCATCTGCAGATTCTTCCCCCTAACACTGGCTTATTGACCAGATACTTCAACGCGGAATGGTCAGTAAACATCTTGAACGAGGAACCCAACAGGTAGTTCCTGAACTTCTATAGTGCATATACCATAGCTAGGCCTTCTCTTTCTGTTGTGGTGTAGTTCTTTTCTGCCATCGATAGCTTTCTGCTGGAGTATGCGATAGGGTGATCGATACCTCCTTCTCCTGGTTGAGTTAACACAATCCCTAATGTGATGCCAGATGCATCCACATGTACATGAAATGGCTTGTTCCAGTCTGGAAATACTAAGATGGGCGTTGTAACCATCTTCTCTTTAAGTGTGTCTAAAATCTACTGACATTCCTCATTCCATATGAATTTTACATCTTTCTTTAACAGTTTTTCCATCGGCGTTGTAATCTTTGCATAGCCCTTGATAAATTTTCTATAGTGCCTGGTATGACCAAGTACTGTTCTCAGTTGTTTGACTGAGTTGGGTGCTGGAAGATTTACAATGATGGCAATCTTTGCAGCATCTACCATCAAGCCTTGCCTGCAAACAATATTGTGACCCAACAAAATACCGAATGGCGAACAGAATATACATTTTTTCAAGCTTAGAGAAATATGGTACTGTCTACATTTCTCTAGCATCAGCCTTAAATATCCTATGTGCTTGTCAATCAATCCGAATACAGTCCAATCATCGAAGTAAACTTCTAGGAATTTATGAATGTATTCTTTAAATACAACAACTACTACTCTAGAAAAGATAGTTGGTGCATTCTTAAAACCAAAGGGCATTACCGTATACTGGAATGAGCCCCATTCTGTTGCAAAGGTGGTCTTAGATCAATCTTCTGGATGGACTCTGATCTGATGGTAGCCTGAAAAGCCATCAGTGAAGGAGTAGACCTCCTATCCTCCTACATTGTCTAGCACTTCATCTGTGAAGGGTGTCGGGAATGGATCATGAAGCGATGCGTCATTGAGCTTGCGCAGGTTGAAACAGATCTTGATGTCTCCTTTGGTTTTCTTTTCTTCTGCGACCATGGGACTAACCCATTCACTCTCCTCTATGGGTTCAATGATGCCTGCTGCTAGCATCTTGTCGATATCATCCTTAACTTTTTCTTTATAGCGTGGATTCAATCTGTAAGGACGTTGCTTGACTGGTCTGGCATCCTCTTTTAATGGTATCCTCATTACTTCTAGGTCGCCAACTATTCCCTTCATCTTTGTGAACTTGGTGGGAAATAGGTCCTGGTAGTCATGTAGCAAGTCTGCCATCTGTCCAACTGTTTTATCGTCCCAATAGTCTCCAATAGAAGCAAACTTTGGTTCGGTGTCTGTGCCAATATTGATTTTTTTAGTCTTGATGGGCTCTGTGATTGCTGGAATTTCTAGCTGCGGTCCCTCAACATCGCGAGTCCCCTCTGAATCTGGAATGTTGATGTTGCGAGGATCGTCATCCTCCTCCTCTGGTTCTGCTATGAATTTATAGCACTCAAGCGCATCTTCTAACTGGATGGCCCACTCTGGTGGAGTATGTACTGATAGGCTACAATCCTCAAATATCTTAGTCTTTATTACATCTACGGCCTGACCAACACTTGAATACTCAGATTCGAAAGCGAAGGTGAGTAGAAAGTTGTCTATCATAAGTGACCATGTAGTCGTTCCCTTGCGCAATTCAGTCTTTGTGTACCAGTTCCTTGGGACTGTGTCCAAAGTATGAATGAATCAGTGGACCCATTCATCCTCAGGAATGTTCGACCAATTCTGTTCGCATGTCTGAATCTGTGGCCTGGGGTCACTTTCTCCTGTGTATTTCTGCTGGGCATACTCTCTGTTAATAGAGAATCTAATCCCCATAAGTCTCTTAAGATCATCCCATGATGCGATATTCTCTTTATGCGCTTACCACCATCTTGTAGGTGTGGCTTGAACTGCAAGGTCCATAGCTGTGATCCTCTGCTCGTGAGGAATTTGTTATTTGAATTGCGTGAGAAAGTCCTGGATATCTGTTAGACCCTGAAATGATGGAATCTCGTTGATCTCTGCGCCGATCCATTGCAGTGACTTAGTCAAGTACGCACATCTGCGCACTGAGAGTTCGTGAAGTCTGTTCTGCCAGTTTTCTAGACCAACATCTGAATCCGATGCGCATGAGTTGTCGCATTGCCAACTAATGTTCCCTTCTGCGGTTGGATTGATGTAGTCGCTCTGGTTCGCAGTCATTTGATAGAGGCTCTCCATGTTACGTGCCTCTTCCTCTGCTCTGATAGGTTCGATGTATCTAGGACCCTGAAGAGGATCCAGCGGTGCGATGACCCTGATCTACGCATCCTCAAAGGTCATTTTTCTTCTCTTTAGGTCGATAACAACCATGTTACCGATCGCCCAATCAATGCCTAGCAATGCTGGATATGGTCTACTATCGCCAATGATTTCTATCACTTCAAAGTCCGCGGAGCTGCGAACTCCATCAATGTCAACTGGTACCTGCGATAATCGACCCAGGGGTGATACTCGTTGTTGATTAGCTAATCTCGGGTGGATAGGCTATCTGACTAATTTAGGGCTACCCATCTGTTCCCATGTCTGCTTAGTCAGTACATTTACGTCAGATCCTAGATCTAGGATTACCTCATCCATTTCAAATTCTCCAACCTGCGCTGTCAGTTGCATCTCTCTTCCTCTTCTTGTGTGTCCCATAATACTATGGACAGGGCGCTATGTACTGTTCATGGAAGAAGATGGCTGATACTGGTCTATGATGCGCTGAAGTTCTCCGATAGCCTACTCATTTCTCACGAGTTTTAAACAACTCCGCAGGAAGGAATGTACACTTCCTGTCAACTCGTCCTCATCACATGTGCCCGATGTGGTAGCCTATGGTATCTGTTCAGGGCTAATGTCACAAGGTGCTTGCTGCGGTATGCCCCTAGATGGTGGTACCTGCGATCCTGGTTGCACAGGGTCATCAAAGAAGGTCTTAGCTTCCTGAAATGTTTGTTTATTCTTCTGTAGGTCGAGTGGTGTTACTTTGTTAGGAGCTCTACGCACCCTTTCTTGTCCTACATTCTTTTCAATATCCTGCGATGTCCCACTGGTGGAAGCACTGCTACGAGTCACAATGTTGACTCTTGGCTCTGGTTCTTCTTGCTCAGCAGCAATGAGCGAATGTTCTGGTGTACTGTTGGCTTAGGTTCTCTGATCTTAGCTATCAAGGTAGGACATTCTTCTATTGTGTGGTTGTAAGATTTGCAGTAGTTACATGTGGTGGTAGGGCTCTGATAGTCCCTGGCATAATGTCCTACAACTCCACAGTTGTAGTTATATACCATGTTAAGGCTCTATCTCTCAGTGTGGTGACCAACTGTACAAGTTTAAGGTTATCGTCATTGATCATTTTAATGGTCCACATGGCTTCACATAGAAACCAATGCTATTCTGGGTCCTCTGCTCTTGTACCTTTAAAGATAGGTAGCTTCATATCATCCCCCATTCTATTTCTAGGTGGTGGATGCTGATGGGCTGTGTTACTACCACTCGGCGGTGAAGGTGGAGGTGATGTAGCGGTGGTAGGTACTATCTGTGAGCTACTGGATGGAGTTCCTACGGGATTATTACGAGTCCCGGTCTGTTTCTGTGGGGTATAGGGGTGGTAAGGGATACCCCCTTCTGTTCTCTCTGTGGTACTGTGGCTCTGTTGTCTGGTATTATCTGAACTGCTTTCAAATATGGGAGAGCTAAAATCTACTTTGTATTTCTTTCCACTACGTGTTCGTCCAATGTCATCAAAATCACTTTCAAAGTCTTCTGACATTACTATCTTTACTTATTCATCTGAAACTAGATCCATTGTTTCTTTTTCATGTAATAACATCTTAATGGACAAGTTTAAATATCTTAGGTACTTACCGTGATATCCTTTGAAGAAGTAGCGCTCAGCCTCACTGAAGCTTTTCCTCTAGTCGACTGCAAACTCTATGACGAAGCCTTCTAGCACACTCACAAACTAGAAGTCTATTGTCCTCGTGAGGGGATTATCAAGGTTCTTCACAATCTGAATCAGCTCCGGTGTCCAGACAATGTTTCTTTTCTTTTTGAATATGCTTGTATCAGTCAGCTTTAATAACCAGTCATAAAGCTCGTTCCTAAAGGTCGCAAAAAATATCGCATGGATGTCTGTAATGATATGTTTCTGTAACCAGGCCTTTGTACTGAGTTTAGGACTCCTGTTTTCTCATTCAGCAGACTCTTTCTGGTTAGACCAAACCCACTCGTTGAGTTCTTCTCTTGTAGTCCGCCACCAGAACATCAGTGCTCTGTTTGTTTGAAACCGGCAACATAACCATTTGTTGGTTGCTATGGGCAGACCCGGGTTTACTATAATTAACAAACAACACCCCTGGTTCACTGGCCCTTTCGGCGACAGACCGCGGAGCAGCCTGAAGTCTCACCCAAAGTGACTCTAATGGGTTGGCCAAAGACTCAAGTGTCTCCGACCAGGTTCTGTGGTAGTCTGTGCGTCTCACAGCTCTTCTAGCCTATGAGATCTCACTCTCTGCGACGTGCAACCTTCTCTCATGCGCAGCGACTCTAACCCTTATCGCATCGCCGCGCCTCGGCCAACACGTAACTCCCGCCTATGCTAGATTATCAACCGCAGTGCACCACAGCTTCTCTGCTGGTGCGATATCACCTCTCTACGATATCCTGCCGCTGCGGCTCTGCGTAGTCAGTGCTACCTATGTCTGACTTACTGGACTCAATGCTCAAGGCTAATTACTCTGCGGCTCTTAACTATCTGGGATGAAACACCGATAAACTCTTATACAAAATACTTAAAGACTTTGTTGTTTTTATCTTTAATAGTGCTGTAAATTGAGTAACACATACAGACATTAAACTGTAAACAAGGTTCATGTACTAACTGATAGATGCAACAAATAAACACACCACATAAATCAACTGCATAACACTTGATTTTAACGTGGTTCACCTCCAGGATGGAAGTTACATCCACAGAACTATGGTTTTCTCTATTATAGCTTGGGGAAGGTAAACACAATTTCGTTGTACCGCATATGCAGCTTGAGATCTTCTAGGTAACTCCGCACATAGCCTGGAGCCCTTCTCTCTTAGACCTCTTCTCTTCTCTATATTGCACCTCTTACAATATACTCTTCCCCTCTGTCAATCCCAGCAGATTGTTACATACAGAATCAATGACTCTCAGACAGGCTAAGTGGCTGGATCTTTACAAAATGATCAGACTAGCTTAACAAGCTGGATGGCTTAAGATGCTTAAAATGCCTAAAGTGCCAACCAAACTCCTATTGTCTAACCTTTTACAATACAAAATACACCCCTTTATAGGCGACCCAAAGGTCTCGCCATTACAACACTATGGGCCTGTCCCAACAGTAAACCCCAAACCCTAACTGGTGACAGTCGGCATAACTGTACTTGAAGTAGCCGCTTTCCGTCACACCACAGCTCCTCTGCAGTCTTCCATGCTTCCCGGCACTGACCATGGGTACTATGCACCACTTCTCTTTACCACAGCTTCCTGCAGTCTTCCATGCTTCCCAGCACTAACCATGGGTACCGGTGCTGCTTCCTTTTTCTGTCCTTCATCTTCAATACCTCGGCCTCATCGCTCCTTTTCCTTTATGAGGGTAGCCAAACCCTCTTGTCTCTGCTGCTGCCTTCAATGCAGTGGGTGAGCTCTCTCTTCTTGGCTGCTCAGGTACCATCATCTCCCTTGACTTCTCTGTCCCAACAGTCACGGTTTCTGGCTCTGATCTGTAGCTAGAAACCTGCTACAGCGTTGTAGCTTTACCTCCTATATCTCCGCCAAAACTGTCTATCCGTCAAAATAGCAGCTTCTTCTGTAGCTACGGGACCCTACTCCAACATATCCTAATCTTGTCCAAGGCCTAAGAATCATTAGCTCTGAAATTTGCATGAATCTGTCGACTAACAAAGATCTTCTCAAAGAATGGGGTCCTCCAACATCAAATACATCCTTATTCCCAACAATTCCAGAGACTTGAGGAGATGGATGAGTATTACTTTTTACAAGATGCCATGGCTTCCTCCTTTCATATACAAAGACATGTTGCAGGTATTTATGGTATAATAATGTTTGAAATTAAAATCTCATGCTCTTCAAGATTACCGAGACCATATGAATTCTCACATGGTTCAGATTTCCCTCAAAGTCTTATCGTAAATCGATCTTTATTGGAAAGCATTTCCAGAACTAGAGCCCTTGTCATCGTCAATCAACACCCTTGTGGATTGTAGCAACTACATCCTGCATAACACAAATTACATTCACCCTCTATGTTTTACAGATATTCGATGAAAATAGTGAGAGCTTCCAATTTTTTTGTTTGGATACCTTGTTTTCTATTTAAATAGACCAAAAACCTAACTCGAAAATTTAATCTGCATGTAAGGTAGACTGCATGTGAACTCAACTTACACTCATTTTATTAGGAGTTAAGAGGAGTTTTTTACCAATTGAACGATTTTTTTAAGTGTTCAATTGTCACACACATTACCTATACACTTAACTTCTAAATGGAGTTTGAGTAAACCTCATGCACATTAACTCTACTCCTAGGTACCAGATGGTGTTAGACCTCATGCACATTAACTCTACTCCTAGCTACAATATGGTGTTAGACCTCATACACATTAACATTCTTAAAAAAGAATAAAAAACCTGATTATATCTATATGGAAAACCTAAACATCTAATACTAATTGTATATTAGCTAGATTCTTGCACGTGTTTATTAGGAGTTTGGAGGAGTTTATTAGGAGTTTGAACGATTTTATTAGGAGTTCAACTCTTACATTAGTGCACATTATCTAGAGTCATAGATGCCAAATGCAGATGGACTAAGCCTTCAATGATTAGAGTTGAAGTTAAGCTAATAGTTGTAAAATCATTAGAGTTAAGATAATAGTAATCTACTACTTAAGCTAATAGAACTATCCAATATAACTATGATTAGAGTTGAAGTTAAGCTAATAGTTCTATAAGCATTGAGTTAAGTTACTAGTTGTATCTAATAATCAAATAGTTGAAGATTAATTTAAATTTTTACAATTATCACTAACGGTACTTATCACATGTTAATTAAGCTATTTTTTTGAAATTATTAATTATTAATTTTGGATTAACACCCATATAATCAATCTCCATAGTACACTTGTCTCATTCTCGTTTAATCTTGGAAGTTGGATGACGCCCATAGAATCAATCTAGATAGTAAACTTGTATCATTCTGGCTGATAGATGAAAAAACATAGATGGTAGTCCACCCAAAAATTCTAAGATATATATACATATCGACGTAATTATGTGTCTATGGCATTTGAATGATTATACCCTGCATTCCTTTGTATTGTTTCCTCTCTATTGTTTCCCACCTTCTCCTTTTTGCTTCTTAGTCAATCTCACCTGAAAATCTAAGTCCAATCCAATGCACGTTCATCCTATTAAGGGTATCCACATACAAATGTGAGGTGTTATGCATGGCAGCTTTCAGGCCATGGGGGGAATGAGGTTCTGCTCTTTTGAGGGAAGAAGATAACTCTTCCCATGTGCTTTGGTTGAATTGTATCACCCTATCCCCATAATTTATCATGGTCTTTTAATAATGCATTATATCCTCATGTTGTCCCTCTCAGCTAACTCTTGATCTGCAATCATCTTAACATGGTATCTAAATATATATTCCGCTTAATGCCTTCATCCCTCATCCATAAATTGCTGCTAAGCTATTCTTCCATGTGCCTTAGGTATTCTATCGCCCTAGCTTATAGGGCCCAATCTCCTTCCTCTCATTTCTTATTTATTATTAATTTATAATGCCATTTTCTTCTCTACTATTGAACGATCTCTGTACAAAAAAATCCTTCTTCCTTAACCTATCCGGGGCATTAAAATGATATATTATTTCTATTTCTACTTAAAAAAAATTAAATCCCTAGGGTGTTCTTAGTGTTTTGATTTAAAATTAAACTAGGGCATAAGTACCTTTACATGACAAACACTTAGGTGTAAATTCCATGGTTGTCTTCCATGTTGTGTTGTATGCTCACACAAAGGCAAAGCTTTTAAGTATTAAAATGTCCAACAATTCTTGTTCTTGGACATGTTTTAATTTGTTGCTGATTTAAAGAGTCTTGCCATGGAGGATCTCTATTGTTTTAACTAATGGTTGTTTATTTAAGCACTGAGTAAATCTTTCCCTCGAGTTATTATTTTTTGTTTATTGGCTTACTAGTTGTTTATTGTTTATAATCTTCATTGTCACCGTCTTCTTGAATAAGAGCTGGAATGCATATTTGGCATGTAGTTTGGGATTTAATTCTCCTTGTTATCAAGATGTTCTATGATTTGGAGAGTATGGAATATTGATTCTGCAAATAGTTTAAAAGAAATGTGTTATCATCCATATCTTTCAATGCTAAAGCAGTTTGAATAGTGAGAACATTTGGATATATTTCCTAAAAGTTGATCCCGCTTTGTCCTATCCATGGGAGAACATGGGAGAAGAGCTTGGTTTGTTGGCCAATCTTTTACTACACCCTATATAAGCATCCATTGTAGGTAACCACCGTGTGCCAAAGATTAGGGGATACCTATTAAGTTTGGCTTGGGGTTGCAGTTGTTGATATACCCATGGTCTTTCTAGTACAAGGACTGTCACTCCTAGATAAAGAACAAGGCAAGGCAAAAATTAATGAGCCTCGGACACACCAATGGTTGTTGTCATAGGCTTATTGCTAAGAGTTGGATCTCACCACCTTGAAATCCAACACCCAATAATAAACTTGCAACTAAAGATCCTCAAAAGAGGGCACCTTTCCATATCGCAAATGGTTCCCTCATCATGGAAAGGGTTGTCACTTAACCCCATGAAATCCCTCATAGAAAACAAGATCAATATCGGTATTGAAACCCGTACTCCGAGCCAAGGATAGCATGCTTCCCACATATGATTCATTATGAACCAATTGATGAGATGAATGTTTGCAAGGTGGTGGCTACCTCTTGTCAGCCCACCGTTTCCTTTACACCTGACGTCACGCAAGGTGCGATGACTCATTGCACGTATATGCATTATCAAGGCACCCTTCGTGAGGATCCATTACGTAACTATTAAATCGCTTAATCCAAAACATTCCAACAAATGACATTAACCATTTAATTGAGAATTAAAGAAGTTGTTTATGAATAACAACTCAATTAGAATTATGGAAGCCGGAAAGTTAAACTTGCGAGGCGCCTCTTTGTGGTACTATATTAAGAGGCGAGGCGAGGAAGATATAGTTGAGAAACGAATAATATATCAAGATTGGAAGAAGGAAAGAGGAGCAGCAGCAATACAGGAGCGAGAACCGAAGAAAAATGGATTGTTTTAAGATGCAAATAGCGAGAAAGCCCAACGAGATCTTCGGCTGTTATCGGGAAAAAACATCGTATGTGGAGATGAAGGAGTTCTGGGATGCAGTTGCGACTGCAGAAGGAGAAACCCTAGGATTTGGAGAAAGGCCTAAGGCAAAGTATCCCACATATAATCACAGAGAATTGCTTTGGTGGTTTGGGCAGAATGGGTGGTCCGACATAATGCTGGCCACTGCCCCCAACAGAAGAGTGAATCGTATTTTCAGTAACATTATCAAACATGCACAGAACACCATTTCTGCCGAAAATGGAGAAGGGCAGCGACTGTTATCAGTGCTTATTTTAAGACCATATGAAAAGTACAGCAGCAAGATACACAGAGCGATCAAACGAGCTCTATTCCACCTCCAGCAAGGGCGCCGTCTATTCAATGAGGAAGAAGAGGTTCCGACTTGTGTACCATACATTCCCCTCACAGACCAACACATTCTTACATTGGCTGCTGACCTAAAACCTTTTCCAACTGACGAACTCGACAGGTTGAAGAAACAAATCATCGAAAACTACCAGGAATCGACAATCCACTTCGACGACGAATTTCTGCGAGGGAGGGCCATCGATTGTATAAGTATCGCAGACAATGAATGCCAAAGCAATGCAGGATTAACTAATACCTATTCTTTCACAGACTGTGAACGCATTGAACAGCTTTTCAACAGCTACTATATTGGCAGCCCCAGTACACGCGGTCCTGTAAGTGATTATCCCGGCCGCTCGATGGTATTTCGTGATCTTTTCAACTGGTTGATGGGCCGCGGCCGCAGAGCTGAAATTGATACAGAAGGTTCTGAAATTGATACAGCCACTTCTCATCAAATTCCGCTCGCAATTCAGAATAGCCACGACTCTGATATTCCAGCCACTGGCAATTCAGATGGCAAGGACGATCCACCTTCAATTGGAACCTTGCAAAGTCCTGCCTTATCTCGTCAAGGTTCTTCAACTTCGTTCAGTTCTGCCCTCTCAATCCCTCTCAACCAGATTTCAATCATGGACGAATCTTGACATGACTCTGCAGCACCTTTTTTACAGAAAGACTATTATACTTCAGTTTTATCAGTCTGCGACAACTTCTTTCAATAGTATCCCTGTTCCTGCTCCTGCTCTCCACCTTGCATGGAAAAATCTCTGAAGACTGCCCGTATCTATTGAATCTCTTAAAATCGCTATGATCCATTGAGCGTCAGAAAATCAATGGACCAAAAAGAGAGGAAAGGACCGTATGTTGTGAAAATTTTAAGACAGAATTCCGAATTAATATTTATTATTTTTAATCATTTAAATGGTTAATTGAATTCTATATGTAGATGAGTTGGATGTTTTTTTAAGACAGAAATCGGAATTAATATCTATTTTTAATAAATTGAATGGTTAATTGGATTCTACATGGTTACATGATATATTTATTTTAATTTTTAAATGGTTATCTGACTTTTTTTTTTATTGTTTACCCAAATCCCTCACAGAGTTGTAATTGGATTTTGGTCTCAAAATTCTGTCTTACGGTTTCTTTCAAATATATTAAAATGTTATTGTAATATTATTATAATATAATGAAAACACAATTTATATGTTAATTTATATAAGAAACAAGTTGTTTTCAAATATGTAATCTTTCTGTTATAATAGAAAAATTTATTCATTTTAGTTTTAGCTTGATTGACGCCTTGTTTTTCAAGTTAAGGATAGTACGGATGAATGAATTTCATAGCTTGCTTTAATTTATTTCACTTTTTGGTATATATATATATATATATATATTTTAATACTTAGTAGTTTAAATTTAATGATTAGTTTATAGGATTAAAGTAAACCTTTAAATCAAAACTAAATAAGGTTTATTGGTTTTAAATATATATATTTGCTTCTATATAAACATATAAGCAAAGAAGAGGTTCCAACTACTCCACTCGTGGTCAGCATTATTGTTGACCACAGTGCATACCGTCAACACATTAAATGATGCTTTGTATATCATAGTATCTTACCATGAGACAAAAAGACAAGAATATGCTGATGGTTTGAGCTACAATAAGATTAAGAAGATCAAAATAACAAAAGATCATATATATACACTATTTAGAGTGCCGAGGACAGATGGCATTCGAGAAAGTAGCAGAACACATATTTCATTGACTTGTGCATCTATCAACTAATTAGCGACCATTGGATGGACAGATAGTACATTGTTTTTTATATTCCCCCGCACAAAAACAAAGTACTAATGTACTTCCTCCAAAAACATTATATAGTGTTTGTGATGGGAACACATGTCAACAATTTTGACATATTGGGGTTTGAGGGCGTTGGTAGGGTGGTGCCCCAAACAGACCCAATGTTAGGCATAGAGATGCTAGTCAACAAATACCTCCACCCAATGCCGATCTATCCAAGCTAGACATCCCTTCTGCACATGATATGATTACCCAAACACATGAGGCATTTCTTACACTAGCTGAGATGATTTATGCGGCACACCTATCATGTAATCATATCATGGCCCTCTTGACTAGGCATGGCCCTCTTCCTCTACCATCTTCCGGTGGTAGAGGACCATCTATTGGTGGGGATAAAGAGACATCCCATGTACCCCAGAGCAAGCCACGTGTGTGCTCAACGTGTGGTCAATCCTTTTATGGTCTTGGACCAACACATGGTACCTCTACGATGACTAGTGGTGAGGTAAGGACATTGTAGATTTCGATTCACTTCACAACTAGTTTTTCTTAATGTTATTTTCACATGTTTATAGAATCATGATGTAGATTCCTCCATGCCAAACCTTGGCGGGGTTGTTGATGTTAAAGTCAATGCTACATCTACAATGGGGATAAGTCACATAGAGGTATCTACTTGAATATTTGTACTTATATAGTTCATTTGTATTGTGTATGGACATGCATGATGTCTAGCTATTTTATCATTTGGTGAATGTATCCACACTTTGGTCCATTAGTGCAAGCGACCAAGGTTGACGTTCAACCTAGGTCTCTTCTTGCCACTGAAGAAACCCATTGCAATACCCTATAACAATTTTTTTCGGAGAGTGTTCATGATTTACATAATTCGTTAGTACTTTCTCATGCATGTACATGTTGATAATTGTTGAGATAATTGACATAGTTTTTCTATTTGTAGAGAATCACTGCATATAAACTATCTACATGGAGGAGGACACCAGAGGCATCTATACCTCGGATGGATGCAATGAGTGTTTGTTTTATGTACAATTGATTTGTGTTTTAAAATTTCAAACTTTGTTAGTGCTGGACAGTATTAATTCAGTTACTTGATCAAGAAATACCATCATTGATTTGGAGTCACGAGAGATGCACATTGGTCGTGGACACAGGAAACAAGCATCAGAGTCAGGAAAAAATAAAATAAAGTTAGAGTTTTGATCAGTTAGTCTAGGACAAATCTATACTTTTGTGTACAAAGGGAAGTTAGAGTTTAAGGGTGCAGTTTAGGACATATGTCCTTTTGTTCGCATGTACATCAATGATGCTTTTGATACATGTACATTGACATGCCATCTAAGGACCTTCTATTTTTGTATCATAACTATCATGATATAAAAAATATTTCATATCAAGGCTCTTGGTCTTCATAGTTCAGTCTTATGTGTGATCATACATGTGTGGCCAAGAACGTTTCTATGTAATGTTCCTAATTTTTGATAGATTTTACGATTGCATAGAGATACCAATTATAAATTGGATAACAATGCACAATTAAAATATTGAATAATGACAACAATGTACATTTATTTATTTTTACCACGATCCAATTGCATATACAATGTTAAATTAACAATGTTAAATGTATTCACAAAAATGTAAGATACGTAACACACATAAGCACCCAACACACCTTTGCAACTGAGCCAACTAAGTGGAATACAAAATCACCTTGCCCACATAATAAACTAACAAGCATTTAAAGGATGCATGAAGTTGACACACCTAAGTGATGTAGCTGTGTGGTCTACATAAATGAAATTGGTGTTTCGCATGATGTCTTTCATCTAACAAATATATGGGAAACACATCAAACCTAAAAGTATGTAAGTATAAGGTTGATTCAAAATAATGGTTATGATTCTTTATTGGTGTATCTCCTACACATTATTTTCATTTTGTTACTGTACATGGCATTTGATGAATCACCTCAAGAACCAACTTTACGCAGTGACCAATGGAGTGTTAAAGTTGAAAGAGATGAAAATTATGTGTGATTTTATTATAGTTTAAATTTATTGGAGAAGTACTATTCTGAATCTTGTTTTAGATATATGTTTATGTAGTGAAGTATATTTATTTACTTATGTTAAATTTGAACTAACCCTAAACTTTAACAGTATACCCAAAAAATAATTACAAATGACTTGAATACTTTAAAAGACCATTCTCAAGTTATTAATTAGTTTGAATATTACTCATTGTTATTGTTGTACCCATTTCTAAAATCAAAGTGATGTACTTGATTCCACAAGTTTGTATTTGATTGACTTGGAATCGAACATAGAGTTCTTATATCCAAGTATTGTATGGAAAAATAGTATGAGCAACACCCTGGTGCTCTAGCTCAACCCTTTGCATGACGAATACCTTTGTGTGATGAATGCGACTAATAATGAATGTGATAAAACTCTTGTGTAATTTATTGGACCTATTATTTCCATAGTGTTATTTTATAAATTTCTCTAAATTATATTTATTGTATGCTCTAGTGTAAAACTTTACCCAGTAGTATGATAAAACAATTCGATCTTATAAGAGGAATACTAGGAACTAAATGTACTAATAAGGTATCCTTATTATATGTGCATCCAATGCGTAACTCTTATTCAAGAATAGATATATGAGCCACGATCATCATTCTATGGCACATGGAAGCTTACCTCCTACAGGCTTTAAGGGATACATGTCGAATCACTACCCAGGGCATAGAATTCCAACCTTGCATCAAAATTTGGTTTTAGTGGGTCGTGCAAGCGTGTTTAGGGAGGTACCATGTGGGAACACTAGCAACAATTTCACGATCGAGGAATTTGCAAAGTTGACCGCTATGTGCTAAAATTTCAAATTCCCTTACTGAGCAAAACCCTAGTTTCCTCCCCCTATGGCAGAATCCATAAGAATTTGGATGTGAGTATGATCACGCTTCATGGAATGAATCATCCACTTCATTTAAAGATGCAGGAAGCTAGATGTGACCTTTTTTATGCCTAGGAACTCCTATACTAATGGTGAAAGGAGTCACCTTGTTTGTTATTTGGCACTCCCGCCATCATGTCTAGGAGAGTTAACCATGATTTTATGGAGTTGTTACTGTTGTGGTTTTTGGAAAACTTAGAATGAATATAAGTACATATAAGCATGAATGCCATATGGGTCAATCTCAATTGGTGATATTATGGCTCAGATCTCCACCATTCATCCTCATTGGATCTACCGTATTTCACAAATATGGAAGGCTCATTTATCTGCACTTGTCATCCTCGCAAAATGAAACTCCATTGTTAATCTAAGTCCTCGTTTTTTATTCACCGTTCATCTTCGTTGGGATTTTTGGAATTCGCAAATCAGGAAAGTCCATTTATCTGCTATTGTTGACCTCATGGAATGAACATCCTTCGTTGATCTCCAACATCATCAAATCTCAGTCATTGAAACATGCAGGGTGTATAGGATTTCACAGATATGGAAACTTAATTTATTCGTGAATGTTGAGGTTTTCAAATCCACTCTCATCGTTGATATTCAACACCATCAAATATCAACCATCAAAACATGCAGAGTGTACCCAATTTCACAAATCCAGAAACTTAATTTATTCATGCATGTTTGTTCAGTGAAATCTATGTCCGTCGTTGATCTAATTCCCTCAATCTATCCAATGGCATATTCAATCTGCAAGTTAACCATTCTTCCATTACCAAGGAAAAACATAAGTCTAAGCATCTTTCCTTGGCGGAATCTCCTACAACCTTTGATCCTCCCCTTCGTTCATCTCAACTCTCCTTTCCTTAGTCTTCCCTTCACTAGCGTGAACATTACAGGAAAAAGGTGTAGAATGCAAGTGCAACAAATATTATTCTAAACTATAATTATTATCCATGAACTTCATTAATCGTAGGATGGTCAACCAAAAGCAAGACTCAGGCCTCCATAGGAAATAAATACCTTGGGTGTTTAAATTAGGGAAAACATACAGTAAGCAAGTAACTCGTTTCATAACATGATTGCACTATTCGGCAACTCAAAAATGATCAAATACAAGTCACAATCATCTAAAGAAAGCAGGGTTATCCTTTTTTAGGAAGTAAGTAAACCTATGATGTCCAGTGGATGGAAGCAAAATAGGTGCATATCCTACCATTAATAGTGTACACAACCAATTCAATCCTAATCATACGATCACATCCCATTCATCAACCCTACGTTTCATAAAAAAAAATAAGGGCATTCTCTTATCATTCAACAATATTGAAACATACAATTATACATCTATAGACACACTCTAAGAGCATCAGTCAAATGAAATCATGCAGTAACCTGGCGATTCCTTACAAAGAACTATTACACCATTTTAGTTTCCATTTACCTAATACAAGGTGCCATCATCCAACAACAAAGTAGGAAAAAAATAGTTCATAAGCATGATTTCCAACAATGAAACAGAATCTACTAATTATCATTTCCTTGACAATGAAACACATATTTGCACATAAACCACATACCTGGAGTTCAATAAAATAGCAGGAACAAAACCTCAGTGGTGAAACCTGGTTGTAAATGAACCGCAATGAAAAGGGAACAACCACATTCCACCCAACCATATATTAGGCATAGTTCATTTTGATGTATTTCTAACTTTGGAATGTATTCACTTGTATATCTTATGTATTGTACCCCGATGTTTATTCCGAGAAGTATCTGTAATGTAATTGAGTCATGTCATGCCTTGGTGTTCCTATCGGGATATTCAATATGTAAACAAGTCACGTAAAGTCATAGAGTGTAACCCTCCTTATTGATCAAGGGTTGAAGTCTCCGCAGTTGTGGGGCCCTAGGGTTTGTAGACTCTCCTAGAGAATTCGGCCCTAGTGAGTTATTGTCAAGTCAAGAATTAGTATAAATAGAGAGGGAGCCTCTCTATTTAACCTACATTCATACACATTCACTCACACTCAGTTGTAGTGCATAACTGAGAGAGAGAGAAGAAGCTGGGACAAGAGAGAGAGAGACTACTGCTGTTGGGAGATCATATTACTATCTTTCGGTTTTACTTTTGGTGTTGATTCTATCTCTGAGGAAGTTGCGGGGTTTTCTCCTTTATGGTTTCCTTGAGGAAAATATTTTTGTTCATTATCTCTTGTGATTGATTTTTGTGCTTTTTATTCTCTGAGATAAGATCCTAAGATCATATAGCTTAAATGTTAAAAATCTAACATGGTATTAGAGCTAACCTGAGAAGAAGACACTGTGCAACTAATGAAGCTAGGGATTCCTCATTTTTGGATCTCTCTCCACATATTTTCAGCAAAAGGAGGTTGGGATGACTCTCCTCTCCAGGGCACATCTTTCTATCGAAGCAGAATCTGATTTTGAGCATTTTTTAGTTTTTGACTCGACAATACTACAAGAAATTAGGGATTTCCACAGAAGTGGAATTTTTGAGTGAGACGAAGCCTGGATTGATATCCTCCATAAAATAGAACTTTAGAGATCAAGATCAAAGTTTTTTCTTGGGTAGAACTCTGGGAAAGTCAAACCCTAATCTGCTCCTGAACCAAAAAACCACCTCTGCAGAAATTCATCTCCAGATCTAGTTTCGACATACTAACCTAGTAAGATGTAAATATTTTGCATTTCCATTTGAGGTTCTCTATTAAATATGTCTCATCATACCAAGCTTGATTAAAATATTGAGGGAGATGATAAATTTTGAGCTTGGAATTATAGGATCTCCCTGACCCTGGAAGAAATTAAGTTGGACCCTTGCATCAATGAAGAGGTTCCAGTTCCAGACGGAGATGAGGCTAAGGCCTTACACAAGAAGAAATTGGTCATGGCTATGAGCATTATTGCTGATTCAAGCAAGGATCATTTCATACCTCAAGTTTCCTCTCTAAAGACACCTAAAGAGATGTTTGATGCCCTGACCAAGCTATTTGAAGGGAAGAACATAAACCGGAAGATGACTATGAGAAACCAATTGAAGAATGTAAAGATCCAGAATGTGGAGTCCATCAAGTCTTACTTTACAAGGGTTTCTTAGATCAAGGAACAACTTGAATCAGAAGATGAAGAAGTAGAGAATGAATAAATTGTGATGACCATCCTAAATGGTCTCCCTAGGGCATGCGAATATTTCATTCAAGGGTTCTGTGCAAGAAAGAAGCTATTCAAGTTTAGCATACTATGGGTGTAATATCCCAGTTTTGAACCCGTTTGAATTAAAAGGTATATGATATAATATTGTAATTAATCATTGTGTGGAGCTAAAGGCAAAGGCCCCACCATGCATTAGTGTTTTGTGTTTCATTGATTGGAAGCGATGCCAATGGTATTTTTTGCTAGTCATGCACGTTAAAGGTTGGACATCATGTGCATATACAAATTAATAAAAAACCTACAACCAGATATGACGGTGCAACGATAATGAAAAGGGCATGATTTTCCTAATGATAAGGGGGGGATTGTTAAACCTTGGGCCAATGGGAAAAGCCATGTGTCATCTATTGGACCCATTTGGTTGTCACCCACATTTTTGTCTCACTCACCTTTCCCTGTCTCGTCAGCCAACTACCACATTTAAAACTGCTATTCTTAGTGGGCAGTTATTGCTGGGTAGTGGTGGGTGGTAGGACTATCAGTCCTTGCCCACACGCACACTCCACCAGTGGACTCCTTCACTTCACATGGGTAGGGAAAGCATGAGGACACTCTCTCCCACTCTCCACTCTTCCATTGTTTTGTCCATCCTCACGCACAAGTCGAGCATTTTTTTGGGGGACTCATGCAGAGCACTGGGAGAACGGTCTCATAGGCATGATTTTCTTGAGTGTGTGGCTTTTGCATTTTGGTTGCTACGGGTGTTTTCTTCATTGTGGTATGATTGTGTAAATCCACCTCCACGTGGGTTGTTTTGTTTTCCTCACACAGCTGAGAAAATCCTGTTTTTTTCCCCACGATTTTGTTTGGTTGTGGAATCCTATGCATTTTGGTTGTTGTGGGTTCTTATTGAGTCATTTTGGCCACGATAGGGCCAAGAACAAATCAGGAACTAAAATTTCCCTTTTCTTCACAGAGCTGTGAACTACGTGTAGGTAGTGGTTGGTCTTCAGACTGTGTGGAGTGGAAATGAAGGTTTGGTATGCTTGAGAACCCTGGGGTGTTTGCGAGCCTCCTGGATAGAGCTAGAGGACTGGATTTCTTCTCCACAACCCCTAAATAACACTGGAAGGGAAGTCGGGGCCTGAGGGACTGTGTAGCAGAGAAGGGACTGATCCCTTTTGTTGGGTGTGTGTGGGTTTCCTAGAAGTCAGTCTAGTTCTAGAGTAGGTGTCCTTAGCTCCTCAATGAGACCCTAGCTTAGCATTCAGTGTTTCCCGAGTTTCCAGAATATCTTGATAAACCCAAATGTGTTGACTTGGCTGATTTGTGTACCTTTGGCTATGTATGATCCTACTTAGTCTCTTATTCCTTGGGTAATCATGCCCTGCTTGGTGGTGGCAGTGTTGTTGAGAGATTAAGGAGCACACTGGCCTATGGTTGGGTGGAACGTTGCAGTGACATAGCTGGTTGCAGGGAAGATTCATTTAAAGATAAGCCTTCTTGTCTATTTGATCTCTGCAATTATATTTGATGTCTAATGAATTGTGATAAACACGTTAAATTCCTGAATGTATTTTTTGCTTCTGTTGTATGTTGAATAATTATGCATCTTAACATGCTTTATGTTTCAAGCATTTCAGTTTTATGTATGTCCATATTCATGGGGCGGTTTTCCCGGATGGTCAACAGTATGGTAGCATCCTCATCGTTGGTTGGAGGGTCAGGGATGTTACAGAGTGGTATATGAGAAAATGTTGCAGCATGGGCCTGCATGGGCCATGATGAATCAACCAGTAGAGGCAGGTTTCCCTCTGCCCAGCATAAATCATAGGAAATCTATGTATGACAGAATTTTTTGGAAAAATATGTCTAAGGGTGGAAATCATCGAATGTCTTAGACTGAATCCCATTTGATACATCGAAGGAATTAGTCTGAAGCTCCTCCGATACATCGGACAACCTAGATGGAAGTTTGCCCGACAGGAAATTGCGAGAAGGAAAAATTTCGGAATCGTCGAAGTTTGGAAGTTGTCGGTGATCGAAAGAATAAAGATGATGGAGGTGTCGATATGTCATCTCAGTTTAGCTGAGGATCGCCAAAATGTTGGCGTAGTTAGAAGGAAATACTTTTGACACCGCTGTCTGAGGAAATTAGCTGATCGCAAAGCCGACGTGGAACCCCAAAGGAAAAATTTTCTAAGTGTTGAAGAAAAATTTTGAAAATTTTTCTATGTGTCAGATCGTTGGCTCATCGGATGACTCTGTATGAAGCCCCTCCGATGCAATGGATAGTTTAGTCGAAAGGCTATCCGATATAGACCTCGGTGTTGACAAAAAATAGAAGTCTGAGCCGACGAAGTGGATGTAAAAGCATGAAGGAGACACAACAACGGCAGAAGAAAGGTGATGAAGACGCTGATACGTTGGCAAAAAATAGTGGAAATCAAAGCCGATGTGGGTAAAAATTCAAGATTTTCTTTTAAGTACTGAAATCATCGGAAGCCTTTGGATGAAGACCGACGCAACCGACGCAATGTCAGTGAAAATTAGTAGAAGGAGAAGTTGTTGTTTAGGGATAAACACCCTTATAATCGAAGGTCTGGGGTTACCAACGTACTCTTAAAGCTTGCAGACAATCAGCTTTAAAGTACAGAATGGAAATAAGAAGATAGAATGGACTCACCCGATTAACGACGGTTGATCCAAGCTTTGAATTCTCCCACTCTGCTTCTTCTCCAAAGCTTTCAGGATGTGTCTCCTTCACCTGCAAAGAGCTAATCCTCCAAGTACAAACTTATGCATGTATATATGACAAGTTAGTAAAATAATATAAAAAGTGCTCAATCATAAATATTCATCAAACCATGACACATGAAAGTGACTAAACACAAAGTTGGAAGAAGGGTTCTCTTTATTAACAATAGTGAATGCGATAAGTGTAAAACCCAACGCCTGAAACAAGAAATTCTCTGCAACCAAAGGATTCTGAGTTCTGCTGCTCCAAATACTTCTAAATAGATACCACCAACATAACTTTGCTCTCCATGTATGATTTATTAATGTCCTCCCCAAGGCCTCTATTTATACTTAAGGAAATAGAGCAGTTTCGAAGGTTGAGGAGGTTGAGACAGTTAATATAGTTAATGATTAAGGCTTAACAAATCTCCACTGATCGCGATTTATTATTTTTAATGTCAAATGGAGGCGTATGCGAGCATTGATACTGGGAACCCACGTATGACACTTGACTTGCTATAAGGGAAACCCATGTACAGATCTGTATGCGGGTTGCAATGACAATAACGGTGTACAGTACGCGATATGCTATAGGAATAGTCATGTATGTACACAAGTTGCTTATAGAAAGAGTCACGTGCAAAAAATTAACATGTAAAAAGGTAAAAATGGCAAGCTAGATGGATAGTGAATGTATTTCATAACATGCCCATCTATAGTGTTTTAGGAAACCTTCAATCCATAAATGTCCTTTTGTGTGCCAATATATGAAGTGTCGGCACTCGGATGGAGAAGTACCATTTGGATTGATAACAAACACCCCCTAATGTGTGAGGTCAGAGGGAAGCGATGGCTGAAATACATTATCTTTGGAGAACTTAGAAATCCAATGGAGCAGAGGTAGTACCTGAAACAAATACATAATAATGTCATATACAAAGTCATATATGAGGATACTATGTTCAATATACTGGAACACTAGCTCCTTTACAATGTTTGATTACATCATATAATACGGGTACTAGACCACGTATATTACAAAGGTGGATCGAAACCACAAGATACACTAATGATGAGTCTTCAAAGATCTGGAAGCTATGTACATAAGTGGAACATAATATTGCATAAATTAGTCCACAGATGAGGAACTAAGGTATTTATAAACAATCCCAAAGAACCAGTACAATCCAAGCCATGTGAATAAATGTAAGTTGAAGTGGAACATGGAATTGATTTAACAGATTGTCAATCAATAGGTGATAATCGACAACTGAAGCAAAGGAATTCACCAATGATGAAAGTGAACCCTGAGGTACGATCATCAAAACTCTAGGTCTTCGTTGTCAGGAAGTGCTGATGCAGAACCATACTGTGATAAGGAAGGAAATATATCCTCCAATGGATCACAAGAGTGAGTAGGAACTGGGTAAAGAAAGGGAGACACAAATGATAATAGATATGTCAATGATGGGATTAGGATATAGATCAGACATTGAGTTAAGTCCTTGAACAGTGAGCACGACACATAGATGACCCAAGGAAGCTTTTAACTTTATTTATAGAACAACTAGACTTATCTGTCATGTAGGAGACATTATCCGATTCCCCAGGTAGAACGAACAAGAGGATGAATAATAAACTCAAAGTAATATCTAAACGAAAAGTGAACACTGAGACATGGGTATTGGAAAAGACAGAGAGTTCTATGTTCAAGGATGACATGTTGCCACTAACTAAAAACAAGAGAAAACTTCTTCCTTACCTTCCCTGTTAAATTTTAATGAGTCTAGGAAAGTCAACTCGGATCTCTCTTCATTTTTTAACAAGCTTGAAGAGAAGAGAGAATAATGCTTGCTGGTATCAATGATTCATGGATTTAATGAGCCCTAAGTAGTACATGCTCAGTTGGAGTTTTCACATTTAGAGAGTCTGAAAACTCCAAAGAAGACTCTAGGGGGGTCCTTTTTTGTCCAATTTAGTCTCCTGAGGCCGGAAAAGTATAAAACATACCACAGAAGAACTCTCTTAACTTCCGTAGAAGAAAAGGTGAACGTTTTTTGTACATAGTCAGGGAGTTCTGAAAAAAGGTTAAATTACCACCTACCCAATGCTCCTTCAAGAACAACATAAATAGCTTGAGTTTTATGAGTGTGAAGGAAAGCAAGATCACTCAGAAAGATCCATTTGAGTACGAGAAATGGGGCTTACAACAATAAACTTGATGCTTTGTTTTTTAGTGTTTAACGAGCATGACAAAGACATGAAGTACACTCAGATTTTTTTCATGTTTAGGTCCAAAGCACGAAAAAGAGAAAACTAAGCTCATATAGGGAGTTCCTTTTCCATAAATTTGGTCCCTCAGGTCCGAAAAAGTGATAAACCTATGCTGAGAATACTCTTCTCAATTCAATAGAAAAGAGAGGGATCCTTTCTCGTGTTATTCCGCATGGTCCGAGAAAGAGATAACCTACCACCAATGCGGATGCCCATTCACATATTCTTAACGAGCTTGAATAGACAAGTTAACTCAGTAATCAAGTCTATTCTTAAGGAGTCAGACCTAGGCCTAAGGAAACTCCATAAGGGCGGGGAGTCCTATAAAGGGATAGCTTGTAAAAAGAGACCAAAATGAGGCTCCATTTGGCGTGAAAAATAGCTAAGAGGACACCCCTGTACCTAAAACAATTGCAGCATGAGTATCAAAAGACAACATAGGTTCTAAATGAGGATACTCATGAGAGGAAGGTCGTATCCACGGAAGAACAATGGTAAATATAGGGAACTAATCGTTTAAAATACCATAGTTCATGGTTTAAAATGTTGATTGCTAAGTTTAAAATGGATTAAGTATAGATGCAAAAATGCATTGGAAATGACAAAAACCACCCTATAGGAGAAAAAAACACTTTAGAATGATAAAAAACCTATTACAAGGCCAAAAGAGATATGGTATTAGTTAAATGAATTTTGAACTATAGGAAAAAACCCACTTTAGAAATATAATTTCTATAAATAGTTCAAAAACTAAAATAAAACTCACCATTTTGAATTTTAGCCATAAAAAACAAGTTTTTACCTCTACCTTCATTCAATTGGTTTGAACAATCCAGTGGACGAAATCCAATTCCACAAGTTGTAGGTAAGCCTACACCCCGAGCTCTTCAATTTGATCTTAGCAATTTTCAAATTTGAGTTCCAATTTTATGTTTTTGAACGCCCTAAAGCAAGTCATGCTGTGTACACGGGTTCACTATGTTGAAACTCGCGTACATGCATTCTATACATGGGTTTCCCTGAAGGAAAGTCATGTATAGTACATGACATGACCAACTAGACAGTTGCGTGTACTGCGTGAAGGGGAAAATAGATGTATAGAGTCAAAAGTTTGAATTTTTATATGCCACTGAAGGTTCATAACAATTGTTTTTCTAGGTGTGATCATGGTGCTTGAATGGAGGGAGAATGAGCATGAAAATATGGACCAAGAAGCACTCCAAAGTGCCCCCACCGTACATGTTTTACGAATGAGTGGGTAGTTGAAATTCGTTTGCACATCACCCATGCAGGCCAATGTCTACCTGCTAGAGTTCATGATAAACTATTGGGACCATGATTTAGGGATGTTTGACCTACAAGGTGAGACTTTGGAAATTACTTTGGAGGACATATATTTTATTGCTGGTCTATCATGATGAGGATCACCAGTCAACTTAGAGGGTACCATCAAAGGCAGTGATCCTCTAAGTGTCCAAAATTACATTGATGTGTACTGTGCACTAGGTACCCAAAACAGAGGGAGTTGCATCCCCATTGCACATATACGTGATCTTTCACTACATATACTAACAAGCACTATAGTGAGGGTTGTGGGGTCATCTTCACTCCATCTAGATACACAAAACCAAATGATGTTGGCAGTGGATTGTATGCAGGGTGCCCTATATGATTGGTGTTCAGGAGTCGTCCCAATTTTGAGAAAACAAATCTCTGACTACAAGAGAAAAAGGAGAAAGAACTTTGGGTATTCTAGCATATTGGTTTCCTTATTTGAGAGAGAGTACTAGGGTTGAGCCCTGCCATACCCCTACCAGTACGATCTCCATGTCAGCCTAGGCTGAGCAGATGGGGAGATACCTTCCTCCGTCAAGGAGGAGGCGGCTCAGTGTAGAGTGTATACGATGATGACTTCTACTTTTGGTGGGAGCGACAGTTACCATCATTGGAGCAGTTTCCATATGCCAAGATATATTTTTGAGGTGATCCAGACCTTATCCTCCCTCCAGGAGAAGCATGGGGAGAGCTAGCTAATTTTTAATTTTCAATATATAAAACTATACATATGTATAAGAGTTCTAATTCTATAAACATGTCAAAATGCAGATATTGGACTGGTCTTCCCTGAGGGGAATCCACGTATGTTTGTTCATCCTGTCTTAGGTGAAGACCAATATCTTATTAGGGTTCTATAGGGGAAGCTAGCTAGGCTTACCTAGAGAGTGCCCACCTTGCGGATAGAGAATATCTCAGTCATCATGCAAGAGTTTGTGGTTGGAGTTCCACCTATCTGGTTATGCCTTTTGAGGCGGGTGGCCATAGTAGTTTTAGTGTACATAGATGTTTTGGAGGCTACCAAAGCCAAAGAGGATGAGGAATCTAGAGTACATAAAGACCATGGGGACCAAGGTGGTCGAAGTGACCAGGGTGGTTCTGCTTAGATCTAGGACATTTTGATGGACTATGATCCACATTTTGTATATTTTTGTATATTATATAGTTATGACTGGATCTGAGGATCAAAGTCTTGACCTATGTATAGACATATATTCTCACACACACACACACACATATATCGTCAATTTATTTACAAGTGTTTTTTATGTGCATGCTATATATTTTTATGAAATGTGTGTTAGATGCCAATCCAAAATGTAATTAGCATATGCATCAGTTAATGAATTCTATTTTCTTGGATTGTGATTGACTATAATGAATTCAAAATTTCTTTCCAATAACCTAACTTGCATGAACTGATGTAATAGAATAGGGTTCTGCACTTGATAAGCTAGATTGAGTTGGGAAACCACCAGTTGAGAGTCTAGTCAGACTTCTAGCTGGGTGATACCATGTGACAAAGCATCCCATAGAAGCTCAATTACAGCCCTATACTCAGCAACATTATTAGAAGCAGGACCTAAGCAAGTGCCTCCTGACGCAACTAACTATCCTGAGGGAGAATAAATGGCCCATACTGCTGAAGCTACATTACAAGTGTGGCGACTGGCACCATCAGTGAAACCTATGTACCTCTCGAAATACATCTGCAACAACCAGCAGATGGTATAAAAAACAAAAACTAATGAACTAATGTACATAAAAATACATATAATAAAATACAAGAAAAAGCGCTAAGCCTAAGCATAGTACTTTTTTTGGTAGAGCCTGTTTCTAGGCTGAGGTAGCTTATTCCCATCAAAATAAATTAACTCATATGTTCCCTTCTTTAAGACCTTCGACACAACATAAGGCCCTAACCACATGGCCTTGAATTTTCCTACCCCGAGAGGTTCTTTGTCTTGGTCCCAAAGCAAAACAAGTTCCCCTTCAGAGAAAATCCGAGGTTTGACCGACTTATCATATTGGTTTTTTACCCTATTTTCAAGGATGGAATTTCACATTCAACCGGGGTAACAACTTCCACTCCATGAATGAGTTGGAAGGGGGAGAAACCTGTAGTAGTTTTTACATTAGTTTGGTACTCCCAAAGAGTAAGGTATAGCATGATATGCCAGTTAGAACAGGTTGCATCAATTGTACATTTGAGGAGAGTCTTCAAAGTCTTGTTTACAGCCTCAACCTGACTGTTTGCTTGAGGATAGTATGAAGATGAATGTTCTTGTCTGAATCCAAGCATAGTGGTCAGTTCCGTCATCATGCTATTTTGAAAATTACTACCATGGTCAGTGACAATCACCTTGGGTATGCCAAACCATGCTATGATTTGACTAAATACAAAGAAAGCTACGGTTTCCCCGTCAGCTGTAAAGGTAGGCATTACCTCTACCCATTTCATAAAATATTCAATAGTGACAATGATATATTTATGCCCCCCAGCCGAGGCTGGTTTACATGTCACGTAATCGATCCCCCACTTCATAAAGGGGCCTACCGATACAATGGGAAACAACGGAGCAGGATGTGACTGCATTTTTCTGGTGTAAAGCTGACAAGGATGATAGAGCTTCACTGCTTCCACACAATCTTTGAATATTGTGGGCCGTTGCTAACCTAGATAAATGAACCTCACATGCTCCATGATGGGAATCATTTGGAACAATCTCCACTTCCTCATGGGTAAGACATCTAAGCAAAATGGAATCTATCCCTCTTTGATATAAAGCATTTCCTATGGTGAGGTAGTTCTTAGCATGAAGGTGTAGTTTACGTCGTTCCTCCCGTGAGGAAGCCACAGGATACTTCAAAGTATGGAGATATATAAGCATATCTCCATACTAGGGATCAGAGGTGGATATCAAGAAGATATGCTCATCTGGGAATGAGTCATCTTCAATGACTACATCTTCTTCCATTGGAAACTCTACTATAAGCTCCGCAAAAACTAATGACTTTTTAGACTTAGCGAATTGGAAATCCAAGTCAAACTCTTGGAGAATAACTATCCATTTGTTGAATTTCCCCCCAAAAATCCGTTGGAACAAAACATATTGAAAGGGATTCACATCTGCCACTACCGTAGTGGTCCTTAGTAAAATGTAGTGACGTAACCTCTGGACAACATAGATAGCTACTAAGGCTAATTTTTCAACATGGGTGTACCTGAGTTTAGGTACATCTAAAGCACGGCTAAGATAGTAAACGAAATGCTCTTAGAGCTTATTGTCTTCCTAGACTAGGACTACCCCGATGGTCGACTTGAATGCAGCTAGATACAATATAAAATCCCTAGAGTAATCTGGAGGACGTAGTAAAGGTGCCGACAACAAATCTTTTTTCAATGCCTCGAAAGCAAGTTGTGCAGTTTCATCCCATACAAATGGGGTGTCCTGTTTTAGCAGGTGCATGAAACCCTTAGTAATATTGGCATAGTTAAAGATAAAATGTTTAAGAAAATTAGACTTTCCCTGTAGGCTTTGAAGTTTCCTGATAGAACGAGGAGGAGGTAGATTTACAATGGCCTCTACTTTTAATGGATCCACCTGGATGCCTCTATTAGAGACAATGAACCTGAGAAATCTCCCTGACTCAACACAGAACATACACTTGTGGGGATTCAAGCAGATCGTATAGTATCTGCATCGTTCAAATATCAACCGTAAGTGATTTGGATGGTCAATCCTCTTATGAGAATGTGCAGGAAGATCATCGATGTAAGGCTCGATAATGGCTTTGATATTGTGGAAGGAAAAGTTCATAGCCCATTGAAAGGTAGCCACAACATTTTTCAATCCAAAGGGCATTTTTTTGTACGCGAAGGTACCCCAAGGACAAATGAAAGCAGTTTTATGTTGGTCTTCTGGTTTTATTTGAATTTGATTTTATCTGGAGAAAACATCCATAAACGAAAACACTTCACTTCCTGCGCAAGCATCTATAATCTAGTCTATAAATTGCATGGGATAGTTGTCCTTAGGACAGGATTTATTCAAATATTTGAAGTTAGTACAGATGCATATGGTCCCTTGCTTCTTATCAATAGGAACATGATTCGATACCCATTCCATCAGAGCTATGGGATAAATGAAAACAACTTTCAATAGCTTTTCAAATTCATCCTTCACAACCACTGCTTTACGCGGGTTAATAGGTCTTAACTTTTGCCGAACAGGTTTGGGGTCAGGGTATGTTCGGATCTCATGTTCAACTATTGATGGATCAATGCCTGGCATCTCCTCATAGTCCAAAGGTGCATCAATCACTTCCACCTCAACAGAAACTACTTTCCTTGCCAGCTTTATCTCAAAAGCCGGTTAGATACTAGGTGGATGGAATGACCTTCCATCGAAAGTAGTAAGTAGAGTGTTTGGTAGGACCAGCTCTGGGGATCCAAGAGCTTTCCAACATGACAAATACATAACACATGTAGAAGAATCCTCATTAACAACTACCCTTCCAATGGTCTTTCAACCATGGATGCCATCTATTGATAAGGATACATGGTAAGGTAGGCGAATTTTAACATCAGATAAGTGAAATTTCGGCATGAGACTTGACGAGTCCATGCTACCTAAGGCTGGTAAGAGGGCATCCTGCTGGGTGGGAAAACTCTATAACACCTCTAAGGATGACATTGCACACAGGTTTTGGGATAATTCTTCAACCACGGAGTAGTTTGAAGCATCCCTAGCATTAGGGTTATGCAAGTTCTTCTTAAAGACACCTTTCGGTATCTTAGGCATAGCTTCAATAGGCTTCTCGATAGTGAGAGGGTTAAAAGTTTCACCTATAGACTTACCCCTCTCATAAGTCTCTTTCTCATAATTTTTTATTCCTATTTTGTAGCAAAGTCAAATATTGAACCATGTTGATATAGTTAGGGTTAGGGGCACCGAAAGTGCCCCCCACTACATTAGAAGCTGAAGTAGAGTTCTTCCCTTGGGGAAAAGGATCCTTCAGGACAACCGGTTGTTGAGCTTTAAGCAGCTTCTAGGCTTGTTCCATAAGGGGACAAAGATGAGTGAGGTGGTCCTCATGGCACAACTTACATGGGAATTTGACCTTTTTCTTTTCTTTCTTGCCCCCATTAGCACTATTTGAAAATTTTTGCTTGTTTTGATTTCCCTCCCCTTTATTTCCTCTCTTTTTCTTCTCGTCGGGCTGCTGATTCCCTTTCTCATAGGTCTGTGCAAAAACATTTGCACTTTGAGGTGAGGGCGTAGCCTTTTCTACCTCCACCGTAGAATGTTTGATGGACAACTGATGAAGCTGTTTGGCCAAAGATTCTATAGTGGGAGAGTTTATGGACACAACGACACCATCACCATGGGGTCCAGGCTTAGGTTTCTTTGCATCGTGGGTAGGCCTTGGTGCCTCAAGGATAATCTCATACAAGATCCCAGATTGTGAATAAATCAAATCCAATTGCTGGGCCCTGAGAATGGATTTTTCTTCATTCGTCACTCCTGAAGTGGATACGTCCTTAGATATGTAAGGCAACAGAGATTTAAGGAACCACTCTATTAAGAACTCAAGAGGAATAGTGGCTTTAATAAGGCTCTTTTTCCTTCCCCACTCTTGGATATGATCCGAGATGTGGGTAGCCTTGTTCTTCCTAAAGGTAGATAGCAAGTCCATTTCGAAATCATATTGAACCGGAAGCTGAAAGTGGATAAAAAATGCACTAGCCAAGTCCCAGAAACTATTGGACACAGCAGAAGGCAACTCAATGTACCATTTTGCTACGGTATTCGTTAAGGTTCTTTGGAATAGCCTCAACCTAATTGAATCTTCATTTAGTGAATTTAAAGAACACCATAAATGAAATGTGGTGGCATGAGCCTCAAGATCTTCACCAACTTTTCCCTTGAATTTAGGGATGTCCGATGGCAATTTGGTGGGAACAGGTGGCCATGAGGGGTCATGCCTCACTGGATTGTTCATCAACTTAGACAAATCTAGCAATTTTAATGTTTCCAGGAAAGGAATCTTGGGTTGCACTAGAGCACTAAAAGTGCCAGTCTGGGGATTAGAGGGACTTGCCCCCGAATGCACATATGTAAAGGTGGGGTTGCCCCCTGCCACCGATTGTGAAGTGGATGGACTACTTTGAAACAGATTCCATCTGTAAGACACATGATTGTGTGTGGGGGGTGTAGTATAAGAGGTTCGGGCTATCCCAGTTGGAACTGGGGTTTGAAAAAAAGGAGCAGGTATCCCTTTTCTAAATAACGAAAAGGGAGAGCTCATGAATGAGGCCGAGACTGGAGTTTGAAAACCTTTCCCATAAGAGGTAGTGTTTCCAAACTGCACTCATACATAAGAAGGTGATGGGCCTACGTATGGATTGGATGGGGGAATTTCCCCCCATTCCAAGGAAATCGTTTGACGAAAGCCGAGTATCCTACCGGACCGCTCTCGGAAGTGTGTGCAAAGGAGGAAGGTACAGTAGATATACTGGGAATCCCAGTAACCATGTCACTATAAGCACCTGATAGGCTTATGGGAAATGGTGGTTGGACCACCCGGCTCGCTAGAGTCAATGGCATAGTAGGTATGTTAGATCTAGGGGCACTTACCAGGGAAGGTAGTACCCCTTCAGCCAGGAAGGATGAGGTGAAAGCAAAAGAACTTTCTCCCATAGTAGACATTATCCTACCCACAGGGAGACCTAAAATGAGTGAATCAAAAGGCCTAACCTGGATGATCATGGGATCGTTTAAATCAGTCAAGGGTGTGTTAAAATTCCTTGCAAACTCATTAGCTTGCAAGTCTTCTATCTCAACTATATTAAAATCAAAATGGTTGGCTACAAGTGTTGGTTCACCTAGAACTTCACTTACTCCTATCGGTTCAAATGAACCGTCCGTGTCCAATATCCATATTTGAGGTGGAGATGGAAGATCCAATGTGATGAGAGGATGAAGGTTTTGCAACCTTCGTGACCTTCTAATAGGTTGGTCCTCCACGATTGTAAATTTGACAATTCAAACCTTAAGGTCAGATAAACACAGACAAACCACAGAGGCTCACTACAAAAATTCCTAAAGTCTCAACAGTTAATAAGGGTAAAAGATATGCTTTCCCGAAGAAAGATGAAGAATAGATACTTGGCATCCTTAAATATGTTCTTAGGCACAAGCGGAGGAATCACCCACCACCCTGTTACACTTTCAACAAGGGTTATCTTCCAAGCCCGTCCAAGGTGAACTAGAAATATCCTTTCGATTTACCTAGGTATGAACCCTAAATGTCAAGAGACTAAAGGCTACCTTAGCTATACCAACAGTGTTGGGGGGCAGTTGCAAGCCTGACTTGTATGCATGGTCAAGGTAGCTGAGCCCAAAAATCTATCTAGGATAGAATCCCTAGATGTGTAAAAGTCCTAATTTATGTTTTGGCAAGGAATCAGAGGGTTATCTCCTTAGTCCAATGCCTCCATGCGGCCTCGTGCTTGAATCTCGTTTGAGAGGAGCTTCCCAGATACAATCGATAACGATAAGGATTTACCTATCGAATGGTCCACTATGTCTGAGATTTTAAAACTTATGGGAAATTTACACTTCCTATCCCACAAGTCTAGCCTAAGCTGGTAGGTGAATGGCCCTAAAAAGTAAAAATTACTAGTAAATTTTAATTATTGCGTTCATTTTAAGGGTTATTTCTTACTTAGAAGGAGGTGGAGTGAAGTACTATGATGTTTTGACTCGATAAGAAATATAAAAGCAAAGGTGTATGTTTTCAAAGCAAATTATCACTATTAAAGCAAACTTTTTTTTTGTTGTTGTAAATATAAATTGATGAAAAAAATGCGACAATAAAGAGAACACTAAGACTAAATTTTTGTAGTTTTTTGAGATTATATTTTAAAAACTGAAAGTAAAACTACTCTATGCAAAATCACATGCAAAAGTTTGAAAATGTCTTTTTGTTCACTTTTTCAAAATGCTGAAAAACTACTATGCACTTAAATGCACTAAGCTTGAGTATGTTTGAATCAAATCAACTGTATAAAGCAAGAAAAGTGAAGTAAAACAGATTAATAAGACCAAAAATCAACCAACAAGGGAAGACTTGCAACCCTAGCTTGGGCGGGCACAATGACAAGAAATCATTGAAATCGCACAAAGGTAAGTGGCAAACCAATCACTATCCAAAGATAGACTAGGAAAACAACGTCCAGAACCCTAATAACTTATTCGGACAACTAACACTTCAAGCTATAACCCAAATAGGAAAATCCACTTCAAAATGCAAACAAAAAACAATCCAAACAAAAGAAACTCAAGGGATTTACAAGAAAGCACTAGGTGTAGCCAACAAGGTCATCAAACTAACAGCATAGTGCCTATAAGGAAGACCAACCAACAAACAGAACTTATAGAGGGATAGGGACAATAAAACCCTAACCCAAAAAGTCCTATTGTAAGGCTTGTATGTGACTGTGTATAAGGGAAACTCGCGTACTTAACACGACTGTCCTAGAGAGAAACCCACATACGCAAGCCTCTATATGCGATTGTATGCAAAACCAACTTGCATATAGGTACACAATTTTTTAATAAAAAATGAAATTTTTTCAAGGTCTTCAAACACTATCCTAAGCATGAACTAGGACAAGATACCACACACAAACTCAAGGCAAAGACTGGTCAAAGGTAAACAAAAATAACCTATATCAGTCTGGGCTCCCTAGCGGAGTCGTCAGTTCTGTTGTTCAGGAATAAACACCCTTATAACCGAAGGTTTGGGGTTACCAATGTACTCTTAAAACTTGCAGACAATCAGCTTTAAAGTACATAAAGGAAATAAGAAGATAGAATGGACTCACCTGATTAACGATGGTTGATCCAAGTTTTGACTTCTCCCGCTTTGCTTCTTCTCCAAAGCTTTCAGGGATGTGTCTCCTTCACCTGCAAAGAGCTAATCCTCCAAGTACAAAACTATGCATGTATATATGACAAGTTAGATAAACAATATATAAAGTGCTCAATCATAAATATTCATCAAACCATGACACATGAAAGTGACTCAACACAAAGTCGGAAGAAGGATTCTCTTTATTAACAATAGTGAATGAGATAAGTGTACAACCCAACGCCTAAAACAAGGACTCCTCTACAACCAAAGGATTATGAGTTCTGCTGCTCCAAAGACTTCTGAATAGATACCACCAGCATAAATTTGCTCTCCAAGTATGATTGATTAATGTCCTTCAATCCATAAATGTCCTTTTGTGTGCCAATATATGAAGTGTCGGCACTCGGACGGAGAAGTTCCATTTGGGTTGATAGCAACAGCCGATGCAGCGATGGCGAAAAGAACAGGAAAAAAAAAATCTTTGAAATTTTTTTGAAGTGTTGAGAGTTTTGGAATTATTCAGCTGAAGACCGTCAAAACATCGGTGGAGATCAACCGAATATTGCCGAAACGTTGGCTCGTTTAGTCGAAAGGATATACGAGAAAGACCATCGATGTCGGTGAAATATAGTGCATGAGAGCACTGACACGAAGGAGAACGAAGGAATTTTTTGCCAAATTTTTTTTCTAAGTATGGAAATCGTCAAAAAAATTTAGTTGATCGAGGAGCCAAGTGTTGGCTGGGATCTCCTGAAGACCGATGAAACGTTGGAAAAATTTAGTTGTTGGAACAGCTGATGCAACGACGGATGAAGGGAGAAGTTTTTCCTAAGAGTAGGAAACATCAAGGAAATTTAGTTGATGGGATTGCTGACACATCAGAGAGATTTAGTTGTTTGGACTGTCGATGCATCGGAAAATTTTAGCTGTTTGGTCCGCTGATGGGCGACGTAGAAATTTAGTTGTTTTGCTCGCCGAAGTTTCGAAAGACTAGTCCACTAAGGGCCCAATACATCGGAAGTTTAGTTGGGAAGAGGTCCGATTTACCCAAGGAAATTTTTTTGAGTTTTCAATGGGATTTTCAGTGAATTTTAGTGGTTTTTCAGTGGGATTTTCAACAAGTTTCAGTGGTTTTTTAGTGGGGTTTTCAGTAGTTTTTCGGTGGATTTTCAGGGCTGAAAAGGAAGAAAAATTCTAGGTGGTTGAAGTTGACATTTCAGACCAGAATACAGTTGTAAATTTGGTGAAAAACGTCATTTAAGAAGTGGTGTGATTTTCACACCCGAAGTCAGAATGGAACATGTGGATAGGTGTTGGAAAGCTTATCCAGCAGGGAATAAGGGAGAATCACCAGAGTTTGAATGCGAAGCAGAGAAGTACTAGTGGTTGTTTGGAAAAAAAATGTGTTGATGTCAATATGGACAAATCCGAGAATTGCATGCCTAGAGGTAGCAAATACCATGAAGTCGAACCAGCTGTTATGTGGAAGAGGAGCTCCATGCAAAGATGAGGGACTTGAAAAGGGAAATTTCCTTAACCCCTTTCTTGATAACTATATTATATTTTATAAGTTTTGTACATAAAATGTATGAGGATATGCCTTGAATGCATAGGATATTAAATATTGGTAAAGAGTAGTGGGAATTATACATTTACAATGAACCACTAATAGTAAATATTGTATTGGTGTTCGTATTGGTGGGAAAACCAATGACAACATGAGAATGGATGAATGTGTTTCTGATGTTGATGAAGGTGACCAGAAACCTTATGGAAAAATGGATAAGGCAAAAAATATAGGATCAAAAGCTGGTGAGTGGATTCTACAATCTCCTACAAGAGACCAACTAAACTGGTAATGTCAAGGGTGTAAGTAGGATCCATGCAGATAATGGTTTAATTATGACAATTGCATGGAGTGGTAAAAGCAAGAGATATCATACCATGTGGTTATTTAAAAATTTATACTACATTCAAATATAAGTATATCCTGCCCTATGAATGTTGATATTCACTTAATAACCAGAACAAGCGAGGACTAGTGGTCTTGATTATAGTAATGCATCCTATATGAGGTAGTCATGGTTAGGCCATAGTATGTTTGAATGCATAGTATTACTAAATCAATAGAAGGTAGCATTGAGTGGATATGCATTAAAATATTTTATAAATCTTGTAGTTATGCATTGAATGGATGCATATGAAAAGTCTAAGTAAATGTTGTAAATATGCATACATAAGTGCGGGTACAAATGTTGTGATACATTGCATGAATGGACCGAGATAGTGCTTGTGCTATCATGACTAACTAATGGCTGAAATGATGAATTGATGATAATTATAGAACCATTTCAAGAGCTGTTATGAATGTAGGATAATAAGTGCATGAAGAGGGTAGTCATGATCGATTGGCTGCTGGAAATGCTCTATGGAAGGGAAAGGTGGTACAAATCATATGCTTGTGAAGTAGGGAGTATCTAAACATTTCATTTAAATTGCATAAATGATGTGACTATACCTTGCAATTTTAGTATGATAATGATTCACGTGAAGTAAATGAGTTTTGGGTAATATTGTTATGCTAACAACTGGAAGTATTTGAATTCTATAATTCTGAAAATGATTCAATGATTGTTGGAGCAATGAAAAATTTATATGCATCAAGACTTACCCAGTGTTTGGCTGATTGAAGTTCAGATTTCAGGTAGATTGTTTGGGGCATGGCAATGTGGATAAGACCATCAAAAAGGCCAAAATCTACCATGTGAAAGAGACAAACCTCATGAGAAGAGTCTCATGCATGTGAAAATAGTCTGTACGTAGAATGGGTTGTCATATTGAACTTGTTAATTTCAGATTTGAGAAATTGCTGACAACTACTAATCACTACTGGCTTGCATAGAATTGTGTTAGGAGGACGTGTTGTAAGTGGATGTTGATATTATGCTAGTAAGAATAAAACTATAATGGGCTTAGTGGTGCCTCTTATAAGAGACCAACAAATGAGGATCACCTCATTGCTAAGCAAATCAATTTCTGTAGTAGACAGAGTTGCGAATTCATATTGAATTTAATTACTAATGTCATTGCTTGGTTATAGAACCACCAAATTTGGATTGTATTAGGAGATAATGATTGACTGTTTGGCTACTTGATGAATGTGCCAAGGGTACACATTGCAGGAAGACCATGCGTGATGGCCTGAAGGAGCCAAACTTCATGGGGAGGTTTCCCTTATCTTGGAAATGGGTTTCGGGTGAAACTCCATTGGACATTTTGGAAATGTCCCATCCACACTACATGTGTGGTAAGAAACATGAGTTAGATGGTATAGATTATGTCGATAAGACATGTGTGGGATATGGAGTGTAAAAAGGAGTTGGGATGGCAAACCAAAGGACTATTAGTTCAGAAAAGGGAGCCCCCATTCCTCCTTAACGAAGGAATACTGCATCGACAAATGGATAAGTGTTCTATGACCCTAGCTAAGAATATGAATGTCAAATTGTTAAATTCAATATGCAAAGCATGTTTTTATTTTAATTCCATTATGACAGATTGCTTGAGTATGAATAGGGACTACATGGCTCAGATTGGAAAGGGGTGCACACTTTCCCGATGTCGGGTCATGAAAGGGTTTTCAATATTGACTACACCCTAGGGAGTGGACACACTCTCGATGTCTCAATACTTGATAGTGAATGATAGGAAATATGATTAAAGTTTTAGAGCAATAACACTGATGAGTTTGCTTATATTGCTTGTGTTTTCAAGCTAAATAGATGCAATTTGGTGGTGCACACTAAAGATAAAAGGTAAATGGTTGTTGTGAGGGGTTGTGTTGTAAGGGTTGATATGTATAAAAGGATGTTGTGGATGTTGTGGATATTGTGGAGATTTGATGAGATGTGGTGAAGGTGTCACCAAAATAGGGTTGTTATATGCCTAGGGATCCATAGTAGATCCTTGACCTAGAAATGGTTGTGGTAAAGTTTCCTTCCTAGTCAGTGTGAAGGTGTACTAGAAGGAGATGTTGTGTTACTGAAATAGGGTTGTTATGTGTCTAGGGCTCCATAGTAGAGCCTTGACCTAGAAATTGTTATGGTAAAAGTTCTTCCCCAGTCGGTGCGAAGGTGTATTGGCTAGACATTAATTATTTGATGTTGTGGAGCAGCCTACATGCTGACCAAACATCCAAGTCCATAGGAAATCCCAAGGCTTGGAGAGTGAAGCAGGACCCTATGGACCAGAGAGGAAACCCACAATACAGATAAGTATTGGATTATCTTGAAGCTTCTTGCTTATGAATATACATGTGTATATGGTTTGGTTATGATATTCTAAGCTCTTTTTTATATATGAAAACCGATGAGAATAAATAAACATGTCAATCTATTCAATGTTTGAATATAGGTATTGCTGGGAGCGACGACTATGAGGGCATCCTAGGGGTGAATGTGGACATGTGACATTCCTGAAGAGCTCAAAATGAGCAATAATGAAAAAGGTGCTAGTGAGATTATGAAGGTCCTAGCAGCCAAGAGTTTTAGACAAACCATGTGGAGAGACTCCATGGTTGAGAGGTCTGGGATAGACCATAGACACTAAGTGTCATGGACAAGAAAGGTTGGTCCAACATTCACGGTGAAGTGAAAGAGGTTAAGAGCATGAAAATCATAGTGGTGGTGTGGGTTCCAAAATGGAACAAGAAAAAGAAGGGAAAACATATTGCTTCTCTCTCTTTCCTTTTTGTAGGAATATATTAAACCCACTCACAACTTAGGATAAATAATTAATCATTAATTGATTAATTATTCACTCACTAGCTTAATTAGTTGGCATCCACTTGCACATTAAACTCAATAGATGCCATATATACCCTAGGAATGATTTATTTACAATTATAGGTTGATATTGACCACATTTTTACCATCCAAAATTAGTATATAAGACTTTACAGCAGATTTTGCTTTATTTTGCATTTTCTGCTTTTCCTGCTTTTCTATGGATAAGGTAAAAGCTAGTCAACTAGGAAATTGGGAGCTTTTGTTTCCAACCCATCCTCCATTAGTTTTTCTCCATTTTCTAGGATTAGCATGTTATTTCCATCTCCTTTAAAACTCACTCATTCTTTTTCCAACTTGTGAGGTCCTTGATAGATTTGGTAAGTGCTTTAGCCACCTATGGGAGTTTGCTATATTTTGGTAAGTCAACCTTTTTGAGCTTTATGAGTTGTTTCAATACAATTCGATTTTCCTATGAGGGATGTACTATTTATGTACAATATTATTTATAGTTATTCAATGGAAGGATACACACCAATATTCATCTCTTCATTCATGTGATTCAGTCTCTTTTCTTCTCTCTATTTTTCCTGTGTATTCTTGTGAGAATTTTTAGTAGCAAGATCTATTTTTTGTGCTTCTTATTGGCATCATTTATCATAGCATTGATATATTATTTCTACAAGGTATCAAATATACAATTTTGATTAAGTTCTATATATTTGAGGAGTGCATCCAGTCTCCTATCCCTCTCTGAAGAAGAGCTTGTCTAACTTACAAGATTTTCTCCTAGTTTGTTTTGCAGGTTGCAGAGAGTATCTCTTAGAGCATATCAAAAAATTCAATATGGATTCAAAAGTTCCTCTACTATTTTTTATAATAATAAACCCATAGTTCGCTACCTTAGACATTAATTTAATTATTTTTTTCTTATTTGCCTAGTCTCATGATTCCACCTTATGCAAGTTGTCATTTACCTATCCATAGTGGTCAAACTTGCCTATTTTGACTCGTGTAGCACTTGGGAAACCTCAAGGAATTAATTCTGCTTTATTCCTGGTCTCCTAGGCATCCTTCTGCTTTTTCTGCTTTATTGCCTGCTTTTTCAGTGCTTTAAGGCAATTGGGAAAGTTTGACTAGGTGAGGTGAACTAGTTTTTTGTCCTCCACATCCTCTACTATTTTCTCCTATGAAAAGCATGTATGAGTTGTCATTCCATCACTCTTTATCTTTCCTAGGTTATTTTTCCAATTCGTGAGCTCCATGACTGATTTGGAAACAACTTTTTGCACCTATGGGGGATTTGCTTAATTTTAGTAAGCCTGCTTTTGACTAGATTTGAATTGCTCCTCATGCATTTGAATACCTTATGTAATTATTTAATACAACAACCTATTATGTTACAGGGTTGGCTATTATACACTGAGTTAATACAGTTTAGTGTTCAACTCCATATTCAGTCTCTTTTGTGAGTGATTTTGCATGTTCAATTGATAATTGTTGTGAGTAAAATTAATCTATCATTGGGTTCAATTTCCACATGCTATCAGATCCATTGTAGATTGATTTCTCTCCTTCAAAAAGTTTTTGCAGGTTCGACATCAGTGACTAGGAGCCTTCTACTGACAGCCGGGACAAATTTCTAAGCTATGGATCAATCTCAAAAGATCATCTTGACTCCCTTCAACTTATTTGAATGGAAAGAAGAGATGGAGATACTGTTGAGAGTGAAAGGTCTCTATAGGGTGAGTATGGCAACAGAAGCAGAGCCCAATGTAGCTGCAGAGAAGATAAAATGGCACAACAGGAGGGATGAGGCCTATGGTCTCTTGTGTCTGAGTATTTCTAGAGACCTCCTCTTCCATCTTAATGGATTGACATCACCGAATGAAGTATGGGAGAAGATTACTGATCTTTTTGGAAAGATAGATGAGATGAGGGGACATCAAATAAAAAATAAGTTGATTTCCCTGAGTCCAAATAGCTTTGAATCCCTGCAACTCTATTTCTCCAAGTTCAAAGCACTTGTTTTGCAGATAAAACAGCGTGGGATAGAAAAGAAGGATGATCAATTGGTCTTGGCCATTCTCTCAAAGCTTGGCCCTGATTATTCAGTGTTTTTTTCAACCTTCTATGCCACAAAGTTGACAGCTCGAACCTAGAAGATGCTTAGCCTTGCAGATTCCATGGAATCTCTCACACAAGAACAAGACAAGATGGTGATGATGGGCACCATCAAACCATCCAAAGACCAAGCTCTGGTTGCTGAAGATTCAAAGGTGGATTCAAAAAGAAAAAAGAAAGCTCAAAAGCCACCTGAGCAAAATAGAGACAAGAACAAGTCTCCGGAGGAGCGACAAGGTTCCAAGAAGAACTACCAGAAGAAGAAGAATAAAGGAGAAATGAGCAAGTGCGCATACTGCAATAAGGGAAATCACATTGAAAGCTCTTGTATGAGGAAGAAAATAGACATGCTGACCCAACTCCTGGAGAAGAATGGCATCTCCTTTCCAGACAGCTCAAAGAAGAGAGAAGGAGGATCAAGTTCAGAAGACAGAGAGAGAGTTCATGCATTGGTTGTTGGCACATCAAGCTCACCTAGTTTCATCATGGATTCTGGAGCTTCAAGACACATGGTTTTGACCAAGGAGGCATTCTCCTCTCTTGAAATGTCGAAAGGACCACCTATAGTACTGGGAGATGACTCTCTCACTGAAATTTTGGGCAAAGGGAGGATTGATATTGATGACTCACATTGGGTCTCCAAAGAAAGTCATATTCTCCCCTGATTAAGTTGAAATCACAGAGATCTCAAGTGGTAAAGTCATTGCAAAAGGAGTTGCAAATCATGCTCAAAAGGTATACATGTTCTCACACTTCCTACCCTACTCAAACCCCTATGCTCTTCTGATTCATGCTAATGAGGGAAGCAAGCTTTGGCATGAAATATTTGGCCACCTAAATTACAAGTATCTTTCTGATCTTAGTGAAAAAGAGATGGTCATAGGGTTTCCCAAGATAAAATTTTCCAAAGGAGTCTGCCAAGGTTGTATCCTAGGAAAACACCCAGAGCATAAATTTGAGAGAGCTAGTCATGAGAGAACCTCTGTACCCCTCGAGCTGATCCACAGTGATGTTGCTGTCCCATTCCCTCATATTTCCATGAGTCAGGCCCAATATGCATTGACTTTCATAGATGAATTTTCCAGGTATTGTTGGGTTTACTTCCTGAAACACAAGTCTAAAGTTTTTGGCCTCTTCAAAGTCTTTAAGGCTTTGGTTGAAAACCAGTATGGGATGAAACTCAAGGTCCTCAGATCTGACAATGGTGGTGAGTAGGTCAAGTCTGAATTTATTAATTATTGTGTAGATGTGGGTATTCATATGCAACATTCTATCCCTTACACACCACAGCAGAATGGTGTTGCTGAGAGGAAGAACAGATCAATGAAGGAGATGGAAACATGCATGATGGAGGCCAAAAATTTTCCACCAAAGTACTGGGCCGAAGCTATAAACTATGCAGCCTATATCTAGAATAGGGTGCCTCATAAATATCTTGATGGTATGACTCCTTTCGAAGCATGGAGTGGACACAAGCCAGATGTGACCCATTTCAGTATTTTTGGCTCAAGGGCTTGGGCTAGAATTCCAACAGAAAAGAGGAAGGCTTTGTAGCCCCAAAGCCAAGAGTGTCTATTTGTTGGGTACTATAAAGATTCAAAAGGGTACAAGCTGATAAATTTGAGCACAAACAAAGCCTTTATTGAAAGGTGTGTTCAGTTTCAAGAAGAACCCCTTGCAGCAGTGGAAGTTGGAGAAGCCTCTTCACCACCTAAACCTCTGAAAGTAAGTGAAGAGTTTGTTGAACATGCTGATTCTGATATTTCTAATAGTGATGAGTTTATTGCAGACCCTAACAGCCCTACAAGGCCAAAATTTGCAGCCAAGACACTACATGTAGCAGGAGAGCTAGCTGGGGATCCCAATGACCTAAGGAGGACTAGATCTCAATTTAAGAGTGGTCTGTGCATGAAGGATCCTATGTTTGCTGAGAAATGCTATCTGATGGTGGAATTAGATCCTTAAACATATGAATAAGTAGTAGGATATCCAAGATGGAAAACAGCCATGAAGGAAGAGTTCAGCTCACTCCAAAACAGCAACACATGGGAGCTAGTGGATCTTCCCCCAGGGAGGAAGTTAGTTCAGTGTAAGTGGGTCTACAAGACCAAATTTGCTGCTGATGGTTCACCTTTGAAGTACAAGGCCAGATTGGTAGCCAAGGGATGCTCACAGGTTCATGGCATATATTACAATGAGACCTTTGCACCAGTGGCACAGATGGACTCCATCAAGCTATCCTTAGCCATTGCAGCCTCAAAGCAATGGGAGGTACATCACATGGATGTAAAATGTGCCTTCCCAAATGGAGATCTCACTGAAGAGATATATATGCAGCAGCCTCAAGGATTTTCTACTAACCCTTCTCTTGTGTGCAAGTTGAGAAAGTCATTGTATGGGCTAAAGCAAGCCCCCAGGGCTTGGTATGCCAAGATTGATAGCTTCTTGCTATCACTGAATTTTGTTCGGTGCAAATCAGATCCAAATTTCTATTTGAAGTTAATTAATGGTTCATTAATGATCATTGTGTTATATGTTGATGACCTTCTCATTACAGCAAGCTCAAAGGATGAGATTGCTTCCTTGAAGGGGGCAATGAACCAAGCCTTCTCCATGAAAGATTTGGGGCTCTTAAGCCAATTCTTGGGCCTTGATATTACTCAAAACAAAGCTGGAATCAAGGTGCACCAGTCCAAGTATGCCTTGTATTTTTTGAACAAATTCAAAATGAAGGACTGCAAACCAAGAAAGACTCCTTTCCTTTCAAGAGTGGAGCAGGAAGAAGTTGATTCTTTACCTATGGTAAACAATACACTGTATAGGCAATTGATTGGATGTTTGTTGTATCTTACACATAATATACCTGATATTTATTATGTACTAAGTGTGGCTTCTATATATATGGATCAGCCTCATGAGATCCATTGGAAAGCAGCCGAAAGGATCCTTAACTTTGTTCAAGGAACAATGACACATGGGATATTCTTGTCAGTGTACCAGATGACTCACATTGGGTCTCCAAATAAAGTCATATTCTCCCCTGATTAAGTTGAAATCACAGAGATCTCAAGTGGTAAATTCATTGCAAAAGGAGTTGCAAATCATGCTCAAAAGGTATACATGTTCTCACACTTCCTACCCTACTCAAACCCCTATGCTCTTCTGATTCATGCTAATGAGGGAAGAAAGCTTTGGCATGAAATATTTGGCCACCTAAATTACAAGTATCTTTCTGATCTTAGTGAAAAAGAGATGGTCATAGGGTTTCCCAAGATAAAATTTTCCAAAGGAGTCTGCCAAGGTTGTATCCTAGGAAAACACCCAGAGCATAAATTTGAGAGAGCTAGTCATGAGAGAACCTCTGCACCCCTCGAGCTGATCCACAGTGATGTTGCTGGCCCATTCCCTCATATTTCCATGAGTCAGGCCCAATATGCATTGAATTTCATAGATGAATTTTCCAGGTATTGTTGGGTTTACTTCCTGAAACACAAGTCTAAAGTTTTTGGCCTCTTCAAAGTCTTTAAGGCTTTGGTTGAAAACCAGTCTGGGAGGAAACTCAAGGTCCTGAGATATGAAAATGGTGGTGAGTATGTCAAGTCTGAACTTATTAATTATTGTGCAGATGCAGGTATTCAGATGCAACATTCTATCCCTTACACACCACAGCAGAATGGTGTTGCTGAGAGGAAGAAGAGATCACTAAAGGAGATGGCAACATGCATGATGGAGGCCAAAAATTTGCCACCAAAGTACTGGGCTGAAGCTATAAACTGTGCATCCTATATCCAAAATAGGGTGCCTCATAAACAGCTTGATTTAATGACTCCTTTCGAAGCATGGAGTAGGCACAAGCCAGATGTGACCCATTTCAAGATTTTTGGCTCAAGGGCTTGGGCTAGAATTCCAACAGAAAAGAGGAAGGCTTTGCAGCCCCAAATCCAAGAGTGTCTATTTGTTGGTTACTATAAAGATTCAAAAAGGTACAAGCTGATAAATTTTAGCACAAACAAATACTTTATTGAAAGGTGTGTTCAGTTTCAAGAAGAACCCCTTGCAACAGTGGAAGTTGGAGAAGCCTCTTCACCACCTGAACCTCTGAAAGTAAGTGAAGAGTTTGTTGAACATGATGATTCTGATATGTCTGATAGTGATGATTTTATTGCAGACCCTAACATCCCTACAAGGCCAAAATGGTCAGCCAATACACTACATGTAGCAGGAGAGCTAGCTGGGGATCCCAATGACCCAAGGAGGACTATATCTCAATTTGAGAGTGGTCTGTGCATGAAGGATCCTATGTTTGCTGAGAAATGCTATCTGATGGTCGAATTAGATCCTTAAAAATATGAATAAGTAGTAGGAGATCCAATATGGAAAACATCCATGAAGGAAGAGTTCAGCTCACTCCAAAAGAGAAACACATGGGAGCTAGTGGATCTTCCCCCAGGGAGGAAGTTAGTTCAGTGTAAGTGGGTCTACAAGACCAAATTTGCTGATGATGGTTCACCTATGAAGCACAAGGCCATATTGGTAGCCAAGGGCTACTCACATGTTCATGGCATAGATTTCAATGAGACCTTTGCACCAGTGGCACAGATGGACTCCATTAGGCTAGCCTTAGCCATTTCAGCCTCAAAGCAATGGGAGGTACATCACATGGATGTAAAATGTGCCTTCCTGAATGGAGATCTCACTGAAGAGATATATATGCAGCAGCCTCAAGGATTTTCTACTAACCCTTCTCTTGTGTGCAGGTTGAGAAAGTCATTGTATGGGCTAAAGCAAGCCCCCAGGGCTTGGTATGCCAAGATTGATAGCTTCTTGCTATCACTAAATTTTGTTCGGTGCAAATCAGATCCAAATTTCTATTTGAATTTAATTAATGGTTCATTAATGATCATTGTGTTATATGTTTATGACCTTCTCATTACAGCAAGCTCAAAGGATGAGATTGCTTCCTTGAAGGGGGCAATGAACCAAGCCTTCTCCATGACAGATTTGGGGCTCTTAAGCCAATTCTTGGGCCTTGAGATTGCTCAAACCAAAGCTGGAATCAAGGTGCACCAGTCCAAGTATGCCTTGGATTTGTTGAACAAATTCAAAATGAAGGACTGCAAACCAAGCAAGACTCCTTTCCTTTCAGGAGTGGAGCTGGAAGAAGCTGATTCTTCACCTATGGTAAACAATACACTGTATAGGCAATTGATTGGATGTTTGTTGTATCTTACACATAATAGACTTGATATTTATTATGCAGTAAGTGTGGCTTATATATATATGGATCAACCTCATGATATCCATTGGAAAGCAGCCGAAAGGATCCTTAACTTTGTTCAAGGAACAATGACACATGGGATATTCTACAAAGCAAAATCTGATCTTGATTTGATTGGATTTACTGACAGTGATTGGGCAGGTGATAGCACAGATAAAAAGTCCACATCAAGATATGTTTTCATGCTTGCAAAAGGGCCAATCATCTGGTTAATCAAGAAACAGAGTGCCATTGCACTCTCATCTACAGAAGCAGAGTACAGAGGAGTTGTTAATGCAGCAACTTAATGTTTATGGTTGCAGGGATTACTTGGAGAGTGTGGCTTCGAATTAGAGTACTCAACTACCATATAATATGATAACCAAAGTACCATTCTAATCTACAATGATCCAGTTTAGAATCAGAGAACCAAACACATTGAGATCCATATGCACTACATCAGAGAGCTTGTGCATGATGGCACCATTCACCTACTCTTCTGTTCATCTTCAGAACAAGTAGCTGATATCTTCACCAAAGCATTTTGTGAGAAGACCTTTAACAATCTAAAATCACTATTGGGGATTTCTGATCATGCTGTGAAGCATGAGTGAAGACAATATTTCCAAATTTTGTTTTATAGTCCATGTTTAAGGGAGGATTTTCCCATGTGGTTTTTGCCTCTTTCCTTGGTTGTATGGACATGCAGTATGTAAAGGGTGACTAAGCCTTGTTTCTAGGCCCTATAATTTTCTAATATATTACTCATAAGTCAGGCTTAAGGGGGGGTGTTAGAATAATCAACCCATAGCTAGCTACCTTAGACATTAATTTAATTATTTTTGTCTTATTTGCCTAGTCTCATGATTCCACCTTATGCAAGTTGTCATTTACCTATCCATAGTGGTAAAAATTGCCTATTTTGACTCATGTAGCACTTGGGAAACCTCAAGGAATCAATTCTACTTTATCCCTGGTCTCCTAGGCATCCTTCTGCTTTTTCTGCTTTATTGCCTGCTTTTTCAGTGCTTTAAGGCAATTGGGAAAGTTTGACTAGGTGAGGTGAACTAGTTTTTTGTCCTCCACATCCTCCACTCTTTTCTCCTATGAAAATCATGTATGGGTTGTCATTCCATCACTCTTTATCTTGCCTAGGTTATTTTTCCAATTCATGAGCTCCATGACTAATTTGGAAACAACTTTTTGCACCTATGGGGAATTTGCTTAATTTTAGTAAGCCTGCTTTTGACTAGATTCAAATTGATCCTCATGCATTCAAATCCCTTATGTAATTATTTAATACATAAACCTATTATGTTACAGGGTTGGCTATTGTACACTGAGTTAATACAGTTTAGTGTTCAACTCCATATTCAGTCTCTTTTGTGAGTGATTTTGCATGTTCAATTGATAATTTTTGTGAGTATAATTAATCTATCACTGGGTTCAATTTCCAAAACTATATCCTTTCAACTATGCTGATTGGAAGCCAAAGATAAGTGCATACTTGAAGAGGCAATGTCGCTTTGATGTCTCCATTGGTGCATTGAGTGAACCTGAGTCTTATGAAGAGAAGATTGATTGGATAAATAATTGTGATAGAGATTATGTAATTATGTGTTTGGGAATGTCTCCAAATATATATCATCTCATATATTCTACTGAATTTCCATTTGATCTTTGGAAAATTTTGGACAAAGATTTTGGTTTGCGGGAAATTGAAGATGAAGCATGGAGTGAACCTAGCATCTCCTCTTGTTCTCTCTCTCAAGATTTCTTGGCCTCCATGTTCTCTGATGAAGTTGATCATGATGAAAATTTTTCTCATACAGTTCATGTTGCTGCTTCCCTCTTTGATTTGAATGCTTCCTCCTTCAATCAAGAAGCAAATATTGAAGAGCCATCTTTTTCTATGTCTCTTGAAGGTGAATTTTCTTCTTGTGATACTATTGATGAAAAAGAAGTAACATATGGAGCTGCTGCTGATATTGATTTTGATTATGATCCTATAACCCATTCATTGATCTCTAAATCTCCTATCTTATATTCTGAGATCTATGTGCCAGATCCTTCACAGTGCATAGCTCTCTCATTGATGGTGCGCAACCCAGTGATTACCAGGATGTTTTCTTAGCCAAATCAAGAATTATTTGTTTCATACCACTTACCTTACTTGATATCATGTACTTAAGAATATCCTCCCTTGTTCTTGGCATCAATACTCAGAGCCTTCTTGAATATTGTGAACATCTCATTCTTTCTTCCTTTCATACAGAGGATTCATTACCAGTGTATTCCCATGAGTATATTGATATGCTTATATGTGATCCTTTGGATTCTGATTTAGAATAATATTTGTAGGTTGATACACATATAATACAACCATACATACCATCTACCATACCTTTGAATAATCCAAATACTATACAAATCCCAAGATCACTAGTTGATTCGTCATTGGTCTCTTATGCAGTGATATTTATCTTACATGGTTTGAAGTATTTCCTAACTTGAAGTGGCTAGTTGTCCATGTCCTTAGTCATATTTGGACTGATATTAAACATTTTTGGATCCATTCTAAACATGTATGGTTCATATATTATGCCCATCCATCATTCATATTTTTACACCTATCAGCTTTCCCCAGTTGCTCATAATTTTCCTAGTCTAGCCCTATATCCTCATGGAGCCACCGATGCCTTTGTCCTTGTTGTTCCATATGCTAATATTTCTGATATATTAGATTTTTATCAGCCTCATATTAGATCTATAAAGGTGCTACATCATATTGGAATATTGACATGTGATTCACATCACAATTTTGCAGCTATTCAGGGAATTGGGTGTGAAATAAATTGCCTTATTTTTTGTACTCTTTGGGAAGGAGTATGCATAGATCTCTTTTCTATTTCAGATTATGTTTGTAGATTAGAGTTTTACAATAGAAAGAAGAATTCAGATAATTCTCCTACTTCATCAGTTGATGAGATACAAGGAGTCTCTCATCTTCCTTGTTGCAGGTTCTACACTTGAGTGCATGATCATGGAGTTCATGATTTCTTCAACAAGTCCTTCATCAAGAAGCAGTTCAGTCATCTCATTAAAGTGAAGATGAAGATATGTTGAAGACACATTTCAAATTTTGTGCCTTATCCTCTCTCGAGGGAGGATTTTCCCCATGTGGTTTTGCTTCTTTCCTCACTTTTCTGGACATAATAATTGTTAAAGGGTGACCATACCCATGTTGCTGGGCCCTATATGCATCCATATGCATCCATATTTTTTTTCATACCATCATAAAGTCAGACATATAGGGGGGTGTAGGAATATATTAAACCCACTCACAACTTAGGATAAAATAATTAATCATTATTTGATTAATTATTCACCCACTAGCTTAATTAGTTGGCATCCACTTGCACCTTAAAGTCAATACATGCCATCTATATCCTAGGAATTATTTATTTCCAATTCTGGGTTGATCTTGACCACCTTTTGACCATCCAAAATTAGTATACAGGACTTTATAGCAGATTCTACTTTATTCTACTTTTTTTACTTTTCCTGCTTTTCTATGGATAAGATAAAAGCTAGTCAACTAGGAAACTGGGAGCTTTTGTTTCCAACCCATCCTCCATTAGTTTTTCTCCATTTTCTAGGATTATCATGTTATTTCCATCTCCTTGACAAATCACTCATGCTTTTTCCAACTCGTGAGGTCCTTGATAGATTTGGTAAGTGCTTTAGCCACCTATGGGGGTTTGCTATATTTTGGTAAGTTGGCCTTTTTAAGATTTATGAGTTGTTTCCATACAATTATATTTTCCTATGAGGGATGTACTATTTATGTACACTATTATTCATAATTATTCAATGGAAGGATACACACCAATATTCATCTCTTCATTCATGTGATTCAGTCTCTTTTCTTCTCTCTATTTTTCCTGTGTATGCTTGTGAGAATTCTTAGTAGCAAGATCTATTTCCCGTGCTTATTCTTAGCATCATTGCTCATAGAATTGATATATTATTTCTACACTTTTTTGATTATATATACTTATGCATTTATGAAAATAGAAGATTGTTGAATGCGTGTATGGCTGAAAATAGAATGCGTTTAATTGATTAAAATAAATTATGAATGCTGGAATAGTTAATTCCCTGCCCAATAATGGACATGAATGAGCTCATGTGACTGTTGGGAAGGCATGAAAAGTGTGAAAGTATCCTCGATAACACTTGGAATTCCATGCCAATTGGGAAATTAATTGACTGATTTTAATGCCTATATTATGCTTGGTCTAACAGAATTACAATGATGCATTTCACAGGTGAGAAAGGTGAAATCCAGTTGTGCACATTGATCATGGTAGCAAACCAAAAGCTATTGGAATTAGCCAGAAGTCTCCTTCAAACAATTGCCAAGTCCCAAGAAAATCTTGGAGAGATGCTCTAGATACAGAAAAGGCAGAATGAGATGAACCACCATATTTTGCAAGACTCTATTTGTTTGAAAAAGGAGGTAAAAATCCTTTTGGGAGCAATTCGTACAGGAAAGGAAAGTGGATCAATGATGAGGCATTCATCCAATTGGCCCATTAAGAAACATTCTAGGCATGAAGACTAAAAGGAAATTGAGCAAGTAAATATGAAGTAGCTAGTGAAATGTTGGAAATGTGGAGAACATCATTACCACTGGGATTGCCCAACAAGGGAACATCAAGAGGGTAGCAACCAAAAAGTTCCTAGACTTGGGGGTGAGTCAAAAGCTCAGAACCAACAAGAGAAGCTCGAGAAAGCCAAGGGGATTGGTCCTAAAAGTTCAAAGTAAATAATTGAACGTGGGATAGATCTGCAAAATTTTGAAATTTTGGATATGTAAATTGTATATGTATTCCTAAGTATTAGAACACCTAGGACAATGCTATTCCAAGGGGGAGGGGATTGTAATACCCCAGTTTTGACCCTATTTGCATTATAAGGTATATTATGTAATATTGTAATTAATCATGGTGTGGAGCTAAAGGAAAAGGCCCCACCATGAATTAGCGTTTTGTGTTTCGGCGATTGGAAGCGATGCCGATGGTATTTTGTGCTAGGCATGCACATTAAAGGTTGGACATCATGTGCATATACAAATTAATCAAAAACCTACAACTAGCTATGACGGTGCAATTATAATGAAAAGGGATTGATTTTCCTAAGGATAAGTGGGGGGATTGTTAAACCTTGGGCCAATGGGAAAATCCATGTGTCAGCTGTTGAACCCATTTGGTTGTCGCCCACCTTTTTGTCTCGCTCACCTTTCCTTGTCTCATCATCCAACTACCACATTTAAAACTACTATTGTTATTGGGTAGTTATTGCTAGGTAGTGGTGGGTGGCAGGGCTGTCAGTCCTTTCCCACACGTACACTCCACCAGTGAAATACTTCACTTCACATAGGCAGGGAAAGCACGAGGACACTCTCTCCAACTCTCCACTCTTCCATTGTTTTTTCCATCCTCACACATAGGTCGAGCATTTTTTGGGGGGGAATCACACAAAGTGTTGGGAGAGTGACCTCACAAGCACAATTTTGCAGAGTGTGTGGCTTTTGCGTTTTGGTTGCTGCGGGTATTTTCTTCATTGTTGTCTGACTGTGTAAATCCACCTCCACATAGGTTGTTTTTTTTTCCTCACGTAACTAAGAAAATCCTATTGTTTTCCCCATGATTTTTGTTGTTTGTGGAATCCTATGCATTTTGGTTGTTGTGGGTTATTATTCATTCATTTTGGCCACGATAGGGCCAAGAACGAATCAGGAACCAAAATTTCCCTTTTCTTCACAGAGCTATGAACTACTTGTTCTACTGCATGTAGGCAGTGGTTGGTCTTCGGACTGTGTGGAGTGGAAATGAAGGCTGGGTATGCTTGAGAACCTTACGGTGTTTATGAACCTCTTGGATAGATCTAGAGGACTTCCTTTCTTCTCCATAACCCCTAAATAGCAATGGAAGGGAAGTCAGGGCCTGAGGGCCTGTGTAGCAAAGAAGGGACTGATTCCTTGTATCGGGTGTGTGTGGATGTCCTAGAAGTTAGTCTATTTCTGGATTAGGTGCCCTTAGCTCTTCGATGAGACCCAAGCTTAGCATTTAGTGTTTCCCCAGTTTCTTGAATAGATTGATAAACCCAACTATGTTGACTTGGATGATTTGTGTACCTTTGGCTATGTGTGAGCCTACTTAGTCCTTTATTCCTTGGGAAATCATGCCTAGCTCCGGGGTGGCAGTGTTACTGAGAGATTAAGGATCACACTAGCCTATGGTTGGGTGGAATGTTGCAGCAACATAGCTAATTGCGAGGAAGCTTCATTTAAAGATAAGCCTTCTTTTCTATTTCATCTCTGCAATTATATTTGATGTATAATGAGTTATTATGAACATATTGAATGAATGAATATATTTTTTTCTTCCATTGTATGTTGAATAATTATGCATATTAGCATGCTTTATGTTTCAAGCATTTCAGTTTTATGTATGTCCATATTCATGGGGAGGCTTGCCTGGACAATCAACAGTATGGTAGTGTCCTCTTCACCGGTCGGAGGGTAGAAGATGTTAGAGTGGGAGGAGTGCTCACAAGAAGAAGCTCAAATATTAGCTCAATAAGAAAATATGGGAAGTGGAGACCAAGCTCTCATAGTACAATCCAATAAAAGTATAACAGACCATCATAGAGGTAAGCACTCTCACCAGAAGAATAACACTAGAAAATATAACAAAGATTTGTCTAAGTTCATTTTCTATACATGTGATGAAAGAGGACACCTTGCAAGATATTGTCCTAGAAACAAATATAGATCTCACAAGAGGAGGGTAAACAAGAAAATACATCATGCTCATGCTACAGAGGATGATGAGCCTTCTAAGAAGATAATCAAACAAGACAATGATGATTCTTCAAGTGATGAAGAATATGTTTTGATTTCCGCTCTCAAGGGAAACATCACACATGGAAGAAATGATTGGCTTATAGACAGTGGGGCTTCCAAGCACATGAAAATATTCAAAGAATCATTTGTGAAATTATCAGAACATGAATCACCCCACAAGGTGAAACTTGGGGATGACTACCGGTATCCAATAAAAGGCAGTGGAGAATCCTCCTACAAATTATACTCTGGAAAGTCTATGAAAATGAAGGATGTCCTATTTGTACCAGGACTAAAGAAGAACCTTCTCTCCATCTATGCATTAGATGCAAAAGGCATAAGAGTTGGATTTATAGATGGCCAAGTTCTCATGTGGCCAAAAGGAAAGACTGTTGATGATGCAGTAATAATTGGAGAACAAGAGGGTGGACTATACAGATTAAAGGGCCAACCAGAACAAGCTTTATTTCATGACTAAGTACAACCAAATGATTGCACATGTGCACTATAGGGCACTACCACTTGCAAGCAAAGTTGCTGAAGGTCTTCCAGAAATACAAGAAAAACATGACGGAGTATGCAAGGGATGTGCAAAAGGAAAGAACATAAAGAAGACATTTTCAAGTAGTGAAAGAAAAGATAAAGGAATCTTGGAAATCATTCACTCTGATGTATGCAGTCCAATGTCATCCAGTTCATTAAGAGAGTATGTATACTATGTTTCTTTCATTGAGGATTTTTCTAGGAAGACATGGATACACTTCATGAAGAACAAAGGTGAAGTATTCAACGAGTTCAAGAAATTCAAAGCCTTGATAAAAAACTACACAGAGAATAAGATTAAGATTTTTTGATCAAACAATGGAAGAGAATTCACATCCAATGAATTCAAGGAATTATGCAGAGATTCAGGTATTAAGAGGGATTTTACCACACTATATAATTCACAATAGAATGGGGTTGCAGAAAGGAAGAATAGAATGATCATGGAAGCTACAAGGGAAATGCTTCATGATCAAGATCTTCCCATCCATCTATGGGCAAAAGCGGCTAGAACAACTATGTATGTACAAAATCGTACTCCACATAGAGTACTCAAGAACAAGACACCTGAAGAAGTGTTTTTTGGAAAGAAACTAGAAGTTAGTCATCTCAGAATATTTTGTTGTCTAGTATACATTCACATTCCAAAAGAAAAGAGGACAAAGTTAGATCCTTCAGGAAGGAAGGGTATATTTTTGGGATATTATGAAAGATCAAAGGTTTACAAAATATACTTCCCAGGATTCAAGAAGATTGACATTAGCAGGGACGTGACATTTGACGAAGACTCAACTTACAACAAATCCAGAAAGAGACTTGTTGAAGAACCTAATGAAACAGAAGTACCCAAAATTCATGACACAACCATGAATGATGTAACTCAAGAAGAATATCGAGAAATAGAAGAACCTAAAGACCCTGTAGTTCCAATTCATGAGAAGAATCCTCACAAGAAGAAAATTGCTTGGGTACAAGAAGATATCCAAGGTGCAGAAAGATATGGGGATCTAGAAGAGACACACATAGAAAGGAAAAGAACCAGGTCCTGCTCCAGTTATGTATCCCTATTATGTGACTTCATTGATAAAGAATATTCCAACAATGAAGAAGTGCTAGAAAAGAAAGAATGGAAAGATTCCATGATTGAAGAGTATCAATCAATCACGAAGCATGATGTTTGGGATGTTTTCCCAAGACCAGAGGGGAATTCTGTTGTAACTTCCAAATGGATCTATAAGATTAAGCATGCTATAGATGGTAGCATAGAAAAATATAAAGCAATATTTGTGGCTCGTGGTTTCTCCCACAAAGAAGGAATAGATTATGAAGATACTTTTTCTGCTATAGCCAGATATACTTCCATTAGATCAGTACTTGCTTTAGTTGCAGTAATGAAGTGGAAATTACACCAAATGGATGTCAAGATGGATTTATTGAACGATGTAGTAGAAGAGGAAGTATATGTAGATCAGCCACTCAGTTTTGAGACACATGAAAGATAGACTCCTGTGTGTAAGTTAAAAAAATCCCTTTACGGTTTGAAACAGGCACCCAGGACATGGTACGACAAAATTAACAGCTTCCTATCTAGTTTGGGATTTACCAAGAGTAAAGTGGATTCCAACCTTTACTACAAGGTTGAAGAAGGGAACCCAGTGATACTCCTATTGTATGTAGATGATCTATTTGTAATAGGTGAGAATGGGTTGATTGCTGATAGAAAGAGGAATCTTGCTGCTAGTTTTGAATTGAAGGACTTGGGTATGATGCACTATTTTCTAAGCATGGAGGTGTGGAAGAATGCAGATGGAATTTCCCTGGTACAAGGGAGGTATGCAGTAGAGATCTTGAAGAGGTTCGGGGTGATGGACTGCAAAGCCATGAACACACCTATGGCATCAAACCTGAAGCTATTGAGTGATGATTCATCAAAAGCAGTTGATGCTACGATGTATCGTCATATTATTGGGCCCTTGATGTACCTGATGAATATGAGACCAGATATTTGCTTTGCTATGAACACATTGAGCCAGTTCATGACAGATTTGAGACATGTTCACTTGATTGCTACAAAGCATATTATGAGGTACCTGAAGGGTATAGTTTAGTATGGAATCAAGTATGAAGCGAATTAGAATATTAACCTAGAAGGCTATGTGGATTCGGATTGGGCAGGTAGTGCCATTAATACAAAGAGAACTTCAGGATGTTCCTTCAGTATGGGATCAGGTGTGATCTCATGGTTTAGCAGGAAGCAATCCTATGTGGCACTGAGTACAACCGAAGCAGAGTCTATTGCAGCTTGTTTGGCTAGTTGTGAGGTAGTGTGGCTGAGAAAGCTACTATCTAACTAATTTGATCTCCAGATGGATGCTACTTGTATATATTGCGACAAATAGATCTATGTGAAGCTATCAGAGAACCTAGTGTTCCATGACAAGTCAAAGCATATTGAGATCAAATATCACTATATCAAGGATATAGTGTAGAGAGGAGCAGTGAAGCTCAAATATGTTGCGACGGATGAGCAGATAGCTGATGTACTAACTAGACCATTAGCTAGAATAAAGTTTGAGTACTTTAGGGAGAGGCTTGGTTTTATTTAGATACAGGTTCCCTCTAAAGGGAATTAATGTGTCCGTTGGCTTTTCTGACATGGTGGAAGGTTGAGCTTCACATGATCAGATGTAAGTACATAGATGCTTTGATGTGATTCTAGGTTGTGTTACGACATGATCAGTGCATAGATGCTCTAATGTGATTGTGGGTTGTGTTACCACATGACTAGTGCAAAAATATTTTGATGTGATTGTGGGATGTGTTCCCACATGATCAGTGTAAAGACATTATGATGTGATTGAGGGATGTGTTCTCACATGACCAGATATAAGTGCAGATATATTCTGATGTGATTGTGGGATGTGTTTCCACATGATCAGTGCATAGCCATTCTGATGTGACTGTGGTATTTGTTCCCACATGATTAGATGTAAGTGCAGAGCCTTTCTGACAAGATGAGGTTGTATTTTAGTGTAGATCCTTTCTGACAAGATGAGCTCGGATGTAAGTGCAGTTCCTTTCTAACAAGATGAGTTTAGATGTAAGAGCAGAACCTTTCTAACAATATGAGGTTGGATGTAAGTGTAACGCCTTTCTGACAATATGAGTTTGGATGTTAGTGCATAGCCTTTCTGATAACATGGGGTCAGATGCGAGTGCTGGGAATTTATGACACAAGTTTTGGATGTGTTCCTCCCATGGTCAGATGTGAGTGTTGGGCGTGAATTTATGACATGGTTCTTGGATGTGTTCCTCCCATAATCAGATGTAAGTGCTAGGCGGGCCTTTCTGACATGGTTAATTCCATGGTCAGATATAAGTGCTAAAGACGATGAAGACCTACATGAAGGATAGGCTTACGACCAGCATGAAAAAGGGCTAGCTCTGGAGAACTTCCTGTGATGAGTAGAATTAAGATAGAACCAGTGATGATGACCCAGTGATGATATAGCATTGATGATATAGATCAAGTGATGATCCAGACTTGATGATAATTCAATGATTTTCCAGATCAAGTAAATGATTCATACTTGATGATGATCTAGTGATGCTATAGATCAAGTGATGATCCAGTATTGATGATGATCCAATGATGCTCTAGATCAAGTGATGATCCAGACTTGATGAAGATGACTTGAGGATGAAGATGAATTGAAGATGAATACGACTTGATGATGATCCAGATGATACAGAGAATAAGACTTGTGCTGATAAATTGTGTTGAGGGAATACCTTCCTAGTTAATAGGGAGTGTTGATGTATTTGTAACTTCGAAATGTATTCACTTATATATCTTATGTATTGTACCCTGATGTTTATTCCAGGAACTATCTGTAATATAATTGAGTCATGTCATGCCCCGATGTTCCTATAAAGAGATTGAATAATGTAAACAAGTCATGTAAATTCATAGAGTGTAACCCTCCTTATTGATCAAGGGTTGAAGTCCCTGCAGTTGTGGGGCCCTAGGGTTATTAGAATCTCCTAGAGAATTCGGCCCTAGTGAGTTATTGTTGAGTCAGGAATTAGTATAAATAGAGAGGGAGCCTCTCTATTTAACATGCATTCATACACATTCACTCACACTTAGTTGTAGCGTGTCACTAAGAGAGATAGAAGAACCCGGGTCAAGAGAGAGAGAGAGACTACTACTGTTGGGAGATCATGTTATTGTATTTGGGTTTTACTTTTGGTGTTGATTCTATCTCTAAGGAAGTTCCAGGGTTTTCTCCTTTATGTTTTCCCCAAGGAAAATCTTTTTGTTCATTGTCTCTTTTGATTGATTGTTGTTCTTTTATTCTCTTAGATAATATCCTAAGATCAAATAGCCGAAATGTTAAAAATCTAGCAGTTCTCTCCGTCCGCAATCACCCCAAGATAAAATATGCATGCTGAGAGTCGCGAGTTTCAAACCCAGTCCATTTCTTCAGTGAGAAAACACTTTCTTAACACATATTTCTCATGCATCAAGTATTCCTTGTTCCATCATACTTAGTACCATCCCACCTCCTAGCATATGCTTCCTTATTTCTAGTTTTTGTTTTTCCTAGGTATTTTTCAACTAACAGTCGATTCCCCAAGAATTTTCATTGCTTTTTCATCCTTGATTCCCCATGATGTGTCTAGTTCCATATTGGAATTCCCATGCATGGTGTAACCTCCCTAAGAGTGAGTCTTCATGTCCCCCACTCTCGCATGCATAGTTTCCTCATTCAACATGGTTTTCTCTATCATTCAAATTTTTATTACAAGCATAATTTTTCAGTTACATTTTTCCTCCAAGGACCAATAGGAAGATTTTAGGTTTTGCAATCACAAAAAAATAAAATAGTCTTTTCAAAAAATATTACAATTAATGTTTATCACTTGCAGATCTTACACAACCGAATTCGAAGATCTTTGCATATTTTAAAAAATGTAGATGGGACCTTGCATGAAGCCGAGGGACCTTTTAGATTCAATTGTAGTTTTATCAAATCTACTTCCAATTTGAAAAAAAAAATGCATGTGCATTCCTTAGCACTAGCTTTGGAGGGTATCGATCGTGACAAGTCAATTTACGCACAAGCTAGGAAATAAGAAATGTGCACATGATTTCAAAATATGTGTATTTTTGTAAATAAAAATGCATGCGCATATTGTTTAATTTGGTATAAACCACAAAAATTGAGCCCATGTCGACATATTTCTCCCAAATTGACGTGTTTGCATGCTGTGACCAACAAAGAATGAGAACACATGGATAATTAAGGTTTTTAAAGGTGTCAACTGTTGGTTACTATGGGTAGACCTGGGTTTACTGTAATGTACCAACAACACCCCTAGCTCACTTGTGCTTTCGGCGACGGACCGTGAAACGGCCTGAAGTCTCACCCGAAGTGATCTTAGATGGGTTGGCTAAAGACTCAAGTGTCCTTAACTAGGTTCTATGGCATCCTAGTGTCTCACAGCTCTTCTGAGTCAGCGGGATCTCCCTGCACACTGATGTTCTCTCTTACTTGCTAGCTCTGGGGGGGGGAGGGGGGGGACACCCTTATCGCATTGTAGTCTCCCTGATGATGCGCACACATTCTCTTCTACTCAACCTTCCACCTGTGATATCCTACACCGTAGCTCCTCTGGCGGTGCGATATCACCTTTCTAGACTTACGATATCTCCTATAATAAGACTTGATATGAATCTTGATTCCTAAAGGCTTCCTCCCCTTAGGTATACTAACTGAGTTAAACAGCCTCACTTAGACTTCTACAGTCTAATATGCTTACCCCTGACTATGCGCAATCTTGCTGAACTTGTACACATAAGTTACTTAATCAATACAACTGTTAACTACCTTGAATCAAGCACTGGTAAACTCATACACATAATATTTTAATAGATTCAACGCACAGTTCAACCTTCTAAGCTATTGTAAACTGACAGATAGCATGCATACATCCATTAACTATTAAAGCAAAGTTCATGTAATGAATAACAGATAGAAATAAGTAAACTCAATCACATGAATCAATCGCACAACACACTAATTTTACGTGGTTCACTTCCAGGATAGAAGCTATGTCCACGGGAACTAGTTTATATATTATAACTTGGGAGAGTAAACACAGTTCTGTTGCAACTCGTATGCAGCTTGAGATCTTCTGGGTAACTCTGCTCACACAGCCGGGAGCCCTTCTCTCTTAGATCTCTTCTCTTCTTATATTGCTTCTCTTACAATATACTCATCCTCTCTCTCTCTCAATACCTACGGATTGTTACATACATACTCTAAGAGCTAGCTCCTGGTTACAGTAATATAACTACAAACTGAATACAGAACCAGAGCTCGGTTCTTCTGCAATAAAAAATGACTATGAGCTAATAGATCAACTGACTAGCTAACTATCTGAATATCTAACAGATTATCTGACTAGATAAACCTTTACCCTACAAGATATATGATTTTATAGGTGGCCCGAGGGTGTCACCATTACAACACTGTGGGCCTCTCCCAATAGTAATCCAAAGCCCTAACTAGTGACAGTCGACGTATCTGTATTTTGAGCTGCCGCTTTCTATCACACCATAACTTCCTACAGTCTTCCATGCTTCCCAGCGCTGACCATGGGTATCGGCGCTGCTTCGCATCTGTACTTTGTCTTCAATACCTCGGCCCATTTCTCTTTTTCTCTTTATGAGGATAGTTGAGCCCTCTTGTCTTCGTCGTTTCCTTAAGTGAAATGGGTGACCTCTCTCTTCTCGACCGCTCCAGGTATTGTTTCCTCTTGACTTTCTTGCTCCGATAGTCATGGTTTCTGGCTCTGATTTGCAATGGGAAACACGCTACGGCGTCGTGGTTTTACCTTATCTCTTATATCTTCGCCAAAACTATCTATCTGTCAAAATGGAAACTTCTCCTGTAGCTACGAGATCCTGCACCAACAGTCCCCTAACACTTGCTTGTGGCTTGCCCTCGAGCCACCAACAGCTAGTTTCTCTTGTTGTAGCTTCTCCCTGGATTCCTGTGAAGTCCTTGTAACTTTCTCCTAAAGTCCTGCGACTTCATTCTGCATAGCTTTGACACACCCTTGTGCCGATTCAAGCATAGCTTGACTAATACTGGAGTCTTTTGTATACTTAGTTTGTAGGTCTCTCATATTTTCCCTTCCCTCATTGTCATGCTCTCGCTCTCGTTAGTTGTGAGACCTGATATACTTCAAATTTGCCTATAGTTTTTTGTGTCAGCAACTCTTTGAAGGATATTAAGCTCTTGAGAAGCCTTCCACAGATATCGTTTCCTCTTTATCTGGGTTAGAACTTTTATCACAAAGGAAATAGAAATATGTATCTTCCAGCCTTCTCAACAGTTCATTCAGTTTGGATCCTTTCATACAAAATTATACAGGCCATGATTTCCATTATGAGAACAAGCGTTTGTCTGCATGCTAAATTTTTGCTTCGTTCCTTTCCCATTTCCTTTTGTTTTTCTGAGTCTCGGATGCCTGTTTATTGGTCCTTTTTTCTTTCCTTGAGATCTTCTAGGAAACTCCACGCATACAGCCAGGAGCCCTTCTCTCTTAGATCTCATTTTTACTTTCTTCCTGCCTGTAGATTTCGTCTCATCAGTCTTCTACTCTATTTTGTTATCTTTAGTGATCTTCTCGTCTTTCTGCTTCTCTGCAGCAAAGACTTTGATGACATATTCTACATCATGTGCTTGACTCCTCATCCTTGGCGACTGTCTGGCCTGTGATGTTCCTACTTCCTTGGGAGACGTCTTCATAGTAGACATGAGGCCTCCACTCTGGAATCGTCTCACAATATCTTCTAAAGGTTCCTCCTCAGACAGAACCCACTCGATGCAATACTCTGGACGAGAAATGGCTACGAAATTGGGAAATCACAGCACTCTGTAACGGAATTAGCTCTACACAGGGAAAACTCAACAACTTACTCTATAGCTCTTGGAACTTTGCAAAAGTAATCCTCCTGTATGAATGATCTCTGTTTTTATGCTGAGGGTGATAATCGTGGACGTAACGGTCATCTAGGTTGAACCTGTCGGTGGTATTAATTGCATGGACGAGACCACACCCGTCGTTTCGATCCTTCTTGATTGCAGAAATCTGATCAAATTTCCCTCGAAACTTGTGTGTAGGTGACGGTCTCGTCGAATATTTACTAAATCTAGAAAATTTATTATGCTGTTGCCAAATCTACGGTAACATATACCGGTCATTTCTTCATTAACTGGGCTGTCAGAAGGCGAATTGACTGGCCCTCTGTCTTTTTTCAAACTTGCTACATGGCATGGGAAAACATTGCAACGATGCGATGCCACACCACATCATTCTGAACCGAAGTGCTGGCATGAAGCGCCACAACATATAAAACTCCGCAAGAATCTTATGGCTTGCACAAAATTTCCTCATACTTAGCCTTTTTTTTTTTTTTTTTTAGTGTAGACTACTTACCAGTGCGATGCCTCCTTTCAACTACACTGGACATCTACACTTTCATACACTGTCCGAATTAGGTCTAAGAGGTGGAGTGGCTATCACTATAGAGCTTGAGCCTGCTGCCATTAATCAACGTGGGAAGAAGCTCCCCATTCAGTTTGTTGAGCTGAACGGAACCTCCTTCTGTAACTTGTTGTATCTGATATGGCCCCAACCAATGCATCTTGAAGTTCCCTGGAAACTTAATAAACTTACTTTCATAGAGGAGCACTAGGTATCCTATCTATAAAGTCTTACTCTTAATGTGTCTGTCGTGCCAAGCTTTTTCTCATGCCTTTTGCACTTTCTGGTGGAATCTTGCGATGAACCTGTCTTCCTCTAAGGCAAGCAGTTGTACTAGTCTTTCATTCATTGTGTCTGTATCAGCTATCCTGGTAATCTGAGCAATTATTAAGCTAGGAATAATATATTCCATAGGCATAATAACCTCTTGTCCATACACCAAGCTGAAAGGTGTGTGTCTTGTGAGTTTCTTGCATGTAGTCCTATACGCCCATATTACAGCGTTAACTTTGGGGTCCCAATCATTTCTTTGATTGTTATAGATCTTAGTAAGAGCATTTTCTAGAATCTTGGTAAAGGCCTCCACCGTACCATTAGCTTGTGGGTGGTAGGGAGTGCTCTTATGGTGCTGTATCAAGAATTCCTCCATCAAGGCCTCAATAGTGTGGTTCAAAAAATGTGTTCCTTGATCACTCATCAAAATTACTAGGCATCCAAATCTACTGATGATGCTTTCGAAAAGGAACTGTGCAGCTGTAGCAGCATCACAATTTCTTACTGCTTTGGCCTCTTCCCACTTGGTGAGGTACTCTATTCTGGTGATGATGTATCTCGCACCAATTCATTTTCCTGGTGGGTTGAAAGGACCCACAAAATCTATAGCCCATTTGTCAAATGCGTGCAGCGTAATCTGTGGTCGCAATGGCATTTCATCTCTTCGTGAAGGTTTTCCTACCCTCTGGTAGATATCGCAGCATATGCAAAATTCCTTACCATCTTTGTGTAAAGTAGGCCACCATAATCCTGCAACTAGGATTTTCTGAGCAGTCGGCTTTCCTGTGAAATGACCTCCTGTGGAACCTAAGTGTGCTTCTCTAATAATGGCCTCTTTTTCATGTGGCATAATGCATCTGCGCAAGAATTCATCTGGACCTAACTTGTATAAGTGTCCTGCGATCAAGGTGAAGTCTGCTGCTTTAACAACCAACTATTTCTTTTGATGCTTAGTAAACTCAACAGGTGCCCATCCTATAGTGATAAATTGAATGATGTCTGTGTAATACTCGTCCGTGATCTGAATAGAAAATAATTGCGCATCTGGCAAATTGTCCTCTAGGTTACTTGGTTCTTCTTCTGAGTCTATCCGCGACAGATGATCAAGTCCGGCATTCAATCTTCATGGTTTTACAATGATTTCAAAATCATACTCCTGAAATAGGAGTAACCATATACAGATTCTTCCCCCTAACACTAGCTTATTGACCAAATACTTCAAGGCAGAATGGTTAGTAAACATCTTGAATGAGGCACCCAATAGGTAGTTCCTGAACTTCTGTAGAGCATACACCATAGCTAAGCCTTCTCTGTCTATCATGATGTAGTTCTTTTCTGTAGTGGATAGATTTCTGCTCGAGTATGTGATAGGGTGATCGATACCCCCTTCTCCTCGTTGCGTTAAAACAATCCCTAGTGTAATGCCAGATGCATCCACATGTACATGAAACGACTTAGTCCAGTCTGGAAATACTAAGATGGGTGCTGTAACCATATTCTCTTTAAGTGTGTCTAGAATTTGCTGGCATTCCTCATTCCATAGGAATTTCACATCTTTATTTAACTATTTTTCCATCGGTGCTGTAATCTTTGCATAACCCTTGATGAATTTTCTGTAGTACTCGGTATGACTAAGTACTGTCCTCAATTGCTTAACTGAGTTGGGTGATGGAAGATTTACAATGATGTAAATCTTTGCAGGATCTACCATCAAGCCTTGTTTGCAAAGAATGTGTCCCAACAAAATACCAAATGGCGCATAGAATATACATTTTTTCAATTTCAAAGAAATATGGTACTGCCTACATTTCTCTAACATCAGTCTTAAATATCCTATGTGTTTATCGATTAATCCAAATACAGTCTAGTCATCAAAGTAAACCTCTAGGAATTTATGGATGTATTCCTGAAATACAGCAACTACTACTCTAGAAAAGATAGCTGGTGCATTCTTAAGACCAAAGGGCATTACCGTATACTGGAATGAGCCCCATTCTATTGCAAAAGTGGTCTTATGTCGATCCTCTGCATGGATCCTAATCTGGTGATAGCCTAAAAATCCATCAGTGAAGGAGTAGACCTCCTATCCTCTGACATTGTCTAATACTTCATTAGTGAAAGGTGTCGGAAATGGATCATGAAGCGATGCATCGTTGATTTTACGCAAGTCGACACAGATCCTGATGTCTCCTTTGGTTTTCTTTTCTTGTATGACCATGGGACTAACCCATTCGCTCTCTTCTACTGGCTCAATGATGCCTACTGCTAGCATCTTATCGATCTCATCCTTTACTTTTTCTTTATAGCGTGGATTTAATCTGTATGGACGCTACTTGACTGGTCTGGCATCCTCTTTCAAAGGTATTTACATTACTCGCAGATTTCCAACTATTACCTTCATTTCTGTGAACTTGGTGGAAAATAGGTCATGATAGTCATGTAACAGATCTGTAATGTGAGCTACCGTTTCATCGTCCCAATAGTCTCCAATAGAGGCAAACTTGGGTTCTGCTGCCATGCCAATATTAATCTTTTTAATCTGGATGGGCTCTATGATAGCTGAAATCTGTAGCTTTGGTCCATCAACATCGCGAGTCCCTTCTGACTCTGGAATGTTGAAACTGCGAGGATCCTCATCCTCATCCTCTAGTTCTGCTGTGAAGTTATAACACTTGAGGGAATCTTCTAAGTGGATGGCCCACTCAGATTGAGAATGCACTGATATGGTACAGTCCTCAAATATCTTAAGCTTTATAACGTCTAGGGCCTGATCAATACTTGGATACTCAGATTCAAAAGTGAAAGTGAGTTCAAAGCTGTCTATCATAAGTGGCCATGTAGTTGTTCCTCTGCGCAATTAAGTCTCTGTGTACCAGTTTTTTGGGATTTGTTCTAAAGTGTGAATGAATAGGTGAACCCATTCATCCTTGGGAATGTCTGACCAGTTCTGTTCACAAAGCTGAATATGTGACTTGGGGTCACTTTTTCCTGTGTATTTCTGCTAAAGACACTCCTTGTTATTAGAAAACCTAATCTCCATCAATCTCTTGCATTCATCCCATGATGCGATATGTTCTTTATGTGCATGCCACCATCTTGCAGGTGTGGCCCTTACTACAAGGTCAATAACTGACATCCTCTGCTCATGAGGAATTTCTTGTTCAAACTGTTTTAAAAATTCATTGACGTCTACTAAGCCATTGAACCATGGAGTATCATTAATTTCTACACCAATCCATCGCAGTGACTTAGTCATAAATGCACATCTGCGAGCTGAGACTTCGTAAATTCTATTCTTCCAGTTCTCCAAACCAACATCTGAGTTTGATGTGCATGAGCTGTCGCATCGCCAACTAATGTTCCCCTCTGCGGTTGGATTGATGTAGTCACTCTGGTTTGTAGTCATCTGATAGAGACTCTCCATGTTACATGCCTCTTCCTCTGCTCGGATAGGTTCAATATATCTAAGGCCCTGAAAAGGATCCAACGGGGCGATGACCCAAATCTAATTGTCCTTGAAGTTCATCTATCTTTTCTTTAAGTCGATAACAGCCATGTTACCAATTGCCCAATCAATACCTAGTAGCGCTAGATATGGTATACTATCACCAATGATTTCTATAACTTCAAAGTCCGCAAAGCTGCAAACTCCGTCAATGTAAACTGGCACTTGCGGTAATTGACCCAGTGGCGATACCCGCTGATGATTGGCTAGTCTTAGATGGATCGGTGATATGGCTAACTCAGGGCTACCCATTTGTTCCCATGTCTGCTTAGTCAAAACGTTTACCTCTGATCCTAAATCTAGGATTACCTCATCCATTTCAAATTCTCCAACTTGTGCTTTGAGTCACATCTCTCTTCCTATTCTTGTATGTCCCATAATATTATGAACACCGTGCTGTGCACTGCTCACAGAAGAAGACGACTGACACTGATCTATGATGCGCTTAAGTTCTCCGATAGCTTGCTCATTTCTCACGAGTTTTAAACAACTCCACAGGAAGGATTGTACACTTCCTGTCGACTCCTCCTCGTCGCAACTTCCCAATGTGGTAGCCTGTGATATCTGTACTGTTACCACCTAAGTTGTACTTAGTGGTTTTTATCAAGTGAGCCCGGTGAACTGGACAGGGCTAACTTGTTCGGACTTCAAAAAGACCTTTGGAAGTACTTCTGGGAAGTGCTTGTTGTACTATATAACATGTTCATACCCCATGAGGGAATTGTAATAAATGTTCTAGCATGATAGTGTCTGTAAAAGACTCGGTCTCTTATACTTTATTTGTCAATCCGATCAGCCTAGGGTGTTTTTTCCCTTGGTTATTAG
>LPNX010965856.1:310883-334141 GCA_001517045.1 Pseudotsuga menziesii | reverse complement strand
GGACTCACCTTCCCTAATTAACAAACCATCAGGTGAAAATCCAACACCTCGATCAAACCTTTACGGTGGAAAAATACCCAAAGGAAGCGGGAACCTACTTAAAAGTGACCTCGGGGCGCCGATCTCTATCACACCCTAATGGGTGCGTTACGAACACAGCCCCAGAGAATCCATTTCACCCCACATATTCCTTGCGGGTAGCCTTATAGGATTTGTTTTGGACATACTCCAAGTACTCTCGGGTATATCTGGAGTCCCCCTTTAGCCTAATTTAATCAATTCATACTTCATTTTTAACTTAAAACATACCAAGATGCAATCGCAAAACATTTATTCCAAACACATGCAAGCACACTGATCTCTTTTGACTCCATTTTTAAGGCACTGGTCTTTTTTGCTTCATATATATATTGTGTATCAACTTTGTGCTTTTGTGTGTATCTTCGTATCTTGTCATCTTGATTGTTTATAGTTAAAATATTCAAACTCCTAAATAACTGATTCAGTACAACATCATTACACTAAGAAATCATCCTTAGTAACTTAATAGGGTCTAAACCCCTTGGCTTCGTTAGGAGTTGAGCCTAAACAGAGGAGTCAAGAACAAGGTGACAGCCTTGACTCAAGACTTTCCCCCAAGGACACACCGAGTGGCTTGAAGATTTTTGCTACGTGATCCAGGTGTGTGAAAAGGTGGCAACACCTTTTGGCGCCGTTGCCGGGGATAAATCTTTTTATTCCCGAGTACGACTTAGCTTAACTTTTTTCTAAACAACTAAAAAGATAAAAAAAACTTTTGATTGATCTAGTCTTTAAAAAACATAAAAATTAAAACTCGATCCATCTGGCGACTCCATTGTCTAACATCCCTTCAAGAATTTCTACCCGAAGAAACCGTCGACAATTATTCAATTCTCTCCCTGATCCCGAAAGGTTTATTAGGGAAAGATTGAATAGGCAGACTTCTCGTAGAAACCTTGAGGATTTAGGAGACCAGTCCATCTCAGATATCCATCACATATTTGTAGAGAGTCATGTTCACTAATCTCAATAAATGATGGAATTTTACAAACCCCTTGACTTTTCTCAGATAGCGGGTGCTCCTCATAACATTCCGAAAGATGCTATCAAGAAGCTCCCCCGATTCGAGGGAAATAATGCTACCACTGCCAGGGCTCATCTCTGAAAGTTTGAAAGGCACCTAGTCAGCTACTGTGATGATGTTGCCTCTAACCATGAAGATATCAAAATGAAGCTCTTTGCTTTATCCTTAGAGGATGATGCTGCGGAATGGTATGAAAACCTTGGTGATGATTCATATAAAACCCTTAATGAATTCCTAGCAGGTTTTAAGAAGAGATGGGGGGAAAAGAAAGAACCAAGACATTTGCTTGCTGCCCTTCATAATATAAAGAAGATGGAGAGTGAAACCATGGATGAATTTAATACTAAGTTCAGGCATGTGGTTGCGGACCTCCCTAGAGACATCAAGCCAAGCGATGCCTCCATCTTGATATATTACATCAAAGCTTTCACTGGTGATTTGAGATACAAATTAAGAGATAAAGATCCGGTCGATCTAAAAACTACTCAAGATCTGGCCGAGAAAATAGAAAGGAATATGCAATCTTCGGGCAAGTCCAACATTCTAGGTTACACTAGGGGAAACACTTCATACAACGAAGAAAAGGGAAAAGCCTTTGAATCAGAAGAAAAGGGAACCTCTAAAGACCCCATGGAAAAGATAGTTAGCATGTTGGAAGAGGTGATGACTACTCAGAACCAATTCAGGGCAGAACAATCTATGCAAATGAATAAAATCCAAAATAGAATAGTCACACTGGAGAGAAATAATGGACCTAAGAATTTTCATCCAAAACAAAGTCAATTGTATCAAAGGAAGTATCCTCAGCAAGAGCCTAGGATTCCAAACTAGTTAGACTTAGCTAACTTGGTAGAAGAATTAATTCCATGGTGTAGACCTTGTCATCAATTCCACCCAGAAAGCACTTGTTATGTTGCGAATCATGTCATGGAACATGGACTTCCTGAGGTTAGTAATCAGGAAACAAATTCAAGCGAGCCTGATCATATATACATGGTAGGCAAGGCCTACCCTTTGTCACCATCCAAATAGTACAAGCCTGAGGATGAAACCATTGCAGAATCTTATAGTGAAACTTACGATGAAAACTGTAATATACATGATGGGACTCCTATGTGTTCTCCTTATAATGATGACAGTCTGGAAGGTCTACTACCTTGTGACCTTTTCTCTGAAGAAGATGAGTATGAAAATGAGGACAAGTATAGCTTGGAGCATGATACAAGTGACGAAGACTCCCTTATCCCCGACAAAGATGTTGATGAGTCCTGGACATTCATGGAAAATCCAATCTATGACATGAATAAAGAGGAAAATAATGAACCAGAAACTTTTGATGGTTTTGTTGATTTTTCTGTCTATGACATATATAAAGAAGAGAGCATGGACCATGTGGCCTTGGGAAACTTTGATATGAAAAAGGAGCATGCAGTTTATGCACATTATCAGTCTCATACATATATCAATATCAGTAATGAAGACAAAGAGAACTCAATATCGGAACCTGATATCAGCAATGGGGAATCCACAACATTTAACATAGATGATGGTGATGACTATTGGGATTTTTGTGGATATATTTTTAAGAATCCTATCTATGCTATACCCAGCGAGGGGAGTGTCTATTTAGAGATTTGTGGAAGTCCAATGTACTATAATTCCATAGAGGGAAGCATGAATCTGGAGACCTTGGAAAAGCAGCATTCAAAACTCTTATATGATCATTCAGAGTCATATCATGCAGAGCTGCACAAGGGTATTAGTAATGAAGATATGGAGAAGCAGTTTTGTGAAAAGATGGATGTGATGCAGTTATTAGAATATCAATCTCAACTATCATCTTCACGTATAGAGTTTTCTCATGAATTGGAGCTGCTCGGGGCTTATACAGTGAATTATCATCCTGTAAGCCTTGATGATCAGTATGATGGTGTATTCAATCTGCCTCATTATTCCAATTTGTACATCAACCCTATCCAGTCTTGGATAGAAGCAGCCTGCGCAAGCACTTACCAGTTTGGGAGGAATTTTGACTACATTATTCATGCCTATGATTTTCCATCCATCCCGCCCCTTTTGGATCATCACGTAGGTTTGCATTTTCTGAATAAAGTATCCTTACTTTGGCTAGTAACCAAAGACAAGGAATTTTTTTTTTTTATGTCAATAAAATGCTTAGGTGGTTAAATTGGATTTTTTATTACACTTAACCCTTTTTATATCATGCTTAGAGTAGGAAAATAAGCTCTTTGAAAGAGAGCATTTACTTTCTGCATTTCTATTTTTAGCTATAATAAAACTTTGCTTCTTTTAGTTAGTTACATCTATTTTGTTTAAATAAATCAGCTTAATGGTTCATTTGGTTTTTCATAAAACTTGTGCTACTGAGGTTTTTCTTGTCAAGTTGAGATGTTTTTGTAGGGTATATAAACCAGAGATTTTGGTGTTCTCGTATCCTCTCCTTGCTTTAAAGACCAGATCGAGCACACGTCCCACAGTTGGAGCCAGAATGTTACCACCTAAGTTGTACTTAGTGGTTTTTATCAAGTGAGCCCGGTGAACCAGACAGGGCTAACTTGTTCGGACTTCAAAAAGACCTTTGGAAGTACTTCTGGGAAGTGCTTGTTGTACTATATCACATGTTCATACCCCATGAGGGAATTGTAATAAATGTTCTAGCATGATAGTGTCTATAAAAGACTCGGTCTCTTATACTTTATTTTTCAATCCGATTAGCCCAGGGTGTTTTTTCCCTTGGTTATTAGTGGTTGTTGAACAAATGACTGATAATTTCTGAGTTTTTCACTCCATACCTCCAAAGTTGGGGTGGTCGGCTTGGCATTTAGGCCTATTGAGGTTATTAGAGTCTACGTGTCAATGTATAAACATGCTAGACATCATTTTTTAGTCATATGAACATGTCTAAGTCCCCCTAGGTGTTTTTCAATTTTTCATTTTTTTAGTTTTTTCAGTGTTTTTTATTAAAATTTAATTTTTCCAAAACTTAGGCTATTTTTTAATAGTTTAATTGGAAAAATTGATTTTGTAATAAAAGTGGGCCAAATAATCAGTTTCAGTCATGTAGGTGCTCATTTTCAAGCTAAGAGCACCATGTAAAACCATGGATCCACTGTTTCCTAGTTTTGAGTGATTTTCCATCACTCAGGTCAGAAAGCCCCAAAAATCAATTATTGATTATTTTAATTAATAAATTGATGAATAATGGAGCAAATCCAAAATCATAAATCAATGGATTCTCAACCGATTTGATTGAAATCAGTCAGATCTGAAGCAGATTGACTGGATCTGACAAATCCTTGACTGAAGGAGGTGATCAAATCAGATCCAGAGTTGATCTTGAGCGTCCTTTATGAGGAATTTCTCCCTCCCTCTCTCCTCAACACGTTTTTGTCTCAACTGGATGATTTTCGGTGGATTCTTCAGTCAACAGGTTGAGGTGTCAGTCAGATTAGCCCCCCGATTGACAATTGCACTCAGTGAGACTCAGATCTGGCTCAGCTAGACACAGATCAGGCATTGATGGACTCTCCATCAGTTGATTTCACTTGATTCCATGAGTAATTGCGCCCCCCCTCGGCTAGATGGCCTGCAAATTGTATATATCCAGGCATAGGCTCCTCTTCCAAGAGTTAGAACTGGGATTGAGGTGCTGCTGCTATTGTATTGTTGTAATTCTCATTTGAAATAAAGAAAAGATTTGGAGGCAATACGGTGTGGTGCCATTACATGTGTGGATGATTATTGCCATTGTTTTACTGAGGTAACCTGTATCTGTGGTCATTTTTTCGCTATTTTCTTGTAGATCTGTGGTTAAGATTGGTAATTAGCTTATTACAATCTTGATAGGAAAGGTGTTGTTCAATAAGTTTATTGGCTGCCACCCTCCTTTGATGCATGTTTAGATTTATATATTTAGCATGTCCTATAAGCTTATATGCATGTTATCTTGAATCTCTTTGTATGTACTAATCGGATCTCACAAGTTTCTTGGCAAGATCTTTGATTTCAGCTGAGTTGCAGGTTAACACTTTGGAGAGGATGCTGATCTAGTTTGCTTCTTCATTCTCTTCAAAACATTTCAAAGGCATAGTCCCTCGGCATTCCACCTGAAATCTCTACTGTGGATCTTCAAGGAAACCAACACTCTTTCTCTCTCTTCCTCCTTTAAAAATTATTAAACTTTCCTCAAGATGGTTACTTTCAGGTTTCTTTTTAAATCTGATCTATCTCATAAATAAAAGCATACATATATCTAATTATCAATATCCCTTCAATTTTCTAGATCTTAGTTTCATTGTGCACATAAAGTTCAAATTCAAGAGATCTAGCTAAAATTGCCTTAGTTTCGCAAGTAGTTTATTGAAAAATTCATAGCTTGCTGTTAAGGTAGTTTCATTTGCTGTTCAATAATTTCAATATTCTGAAATATCAGTGCTGTTAATTGGCTGCACAAACAGCAGGCCAAGATCCCAAGGAAAGCTTGCTTTCCTTGGTTCCCTTTTCGTCGGTTTAGCTAGTTTAATTTCATTAATTTTTTGAGATAAAGTAGGCTGACCCAAAGGCACTCTTAAAGTTATTTGGGGCATTTTTTATTGTAATTCACTCACTTTCATTTAGCAGGTATGACAGAGAAGAAAGGAAGCTGCTGTCCAAAGTGGCTTTTGGAGTGCTCAAATCCCCCCAGGGGTCTCTCTTTTGTCACATAATTTGTAATTTTTTTGTATAAACTGTAATATCTTGGTTTCAGCCTGTATAAGGAACAATAAATCTCTATTTGATTAGTGATTTGATATTGTAACCTCTGTAATAAAAGCATCCTTTGAATAGGATCTTTCGAGGCCATTCCCCATCCCCCCTGGGGGGATTCGCGTCGGTGCCTTTTTTGTCTTTTTATGCTTATTTCCTTTTACTAGAATTTATCTGATTGATAGGGTAGTATATTTGATCTTGTTGTTAATTCCATATTCCATATCTTATTTTCAAACGTAATCATAATACTTACCCCACGATTTCCCGAGTGACCCGAAAGGGGAAAGAGATTCGTGATAGGATTAATCAGAAAACCAGATTTGTGTAGTTGTTTTATTTTTTATATCATTTGTTTATCAACAGCTTTAAAATTAACCCCTCCTCGATTCCCCGATTGAGATCCACTTGGATCGAAAGAGGTTCTTGGAGGCTTTTCTTTTAAACAAGAACACATCTCTTAAAAACTTATTAAAATTTACAAGAATCCAGTGTGTATGCTCTGCACTTGGCTGCGGTTCGTCTAATCAGTCAAGCTATATCAAAAGCACTTGGGTGACTAGCATAATTAGGACTCACCTTCCCCAATTAACAAATCATCAGGTGAAAATCCAACACCTCGATCAAACCTTTACGGTGGCAAAATACCCAAAGGAAGCGGGAACCTACTGAAAAGTGACCTTGGGGCGCCGATCTCTGTCACACCCTAACGGGTTCGTTACGAACACAGCCCCAGAGAATCCATTTCATCCCACATATTCTTTGCGGGTAGCCGTATAGGCTTTGTTTTGGACATACTCCAAGTACTCTCGGGTATATCTGGAGTCCCCCTTTAGCCTAATTTAATCAATTCATACTTCATTTTTAACTTAAAACATACCAAGATGCAATCGTAAAACATTTATTCCAAACACATGCAAGCACACTGATCTCTTTTGACTCCATTTTTAAGGCACTCGTCTTTTTTGCTTCATATACATATTGTGTCTCAACTTTGTGCTTTCATGTGTATCTTCGTATCTTGTCATCTTGATTGTTTATAGTTAAAATATTCAAACTCCTAAATAACTAATTCAGTACAACATCATTACACTAAGAAATCATCCTTAGTAACTTAATAGGGTCTAACCCCCTTGGCTTCATTAGGAGTTGAGCCTAAATGGAGGAGTCAAGAACAAGGTGATAGCCTTGACTCGAGACTTTCCCCCAAGGACACACCGAGTGGCTTGAAGATTTCTGCCACGTGATCCAGGTGTGTGAAAAGGCGGCAACATGTACAGGGCTAATGCCACAAGGTGTTTGTTGTGGTATGCCCCTAGACAGCAGTACCCATGATCCTGATTGCATAGGGTCATTAAACAAAGTTTTAGCTTCCTGAAATGTTTCTTTATTCTTCTATAGGTCGAGTGGTGTTGATTTAGTAGTAGCTTTGCACACCCACTCTGGACCTGTGTTCTTTTTAGTATCCTATGATGTCCCACTGGTGGAAGCATCGCTGCAAGTCAGAATGTTGACTCTTGGTTCTAGTTCCTTCTGCTCAGCAGCAATAAGCTAAATGTTCTACTGGATTGTTGGCTTAGGTTCCCTAATCTTGGTTATCAAGGTGGGACATTATTCTATACCGTGATCGTAAGATTTTCAATAGTTACATTTTGTAGTAGGTCTCTGACAGTCGCTAGCATAATGTCCTACAACTCCACAGTTGTAACAAGTGACCGTTCCATGACCACGGCCAAAGCCTTCACCACGGCCAAAGCCTCCTCCACAGCCTCGTCCTATGAATCCTCCTCCACGGCCATCATGAGCTAGTTCATGCTGTGGTCCTGCTACTGGACCTGGTGTCTCTGATTGGACTCTGTATAAGTTGTGTTTTCTCTTGACCATGAGATCATAAGATCTACAATTATGTTCGTCATGTCCGACGGACTTACAGAAGTTACAGTATAAGTTCTTAGGGGTCTGTACATACTTCTGAAGTAAAGGGCATTGCTGAGGTGGATGTCCTCTAGTTCTGCAAAGTTCACAGCATGGCCCTTGGGTCTGTGCTAAGGGGTTAGGAGCCCCACTTGCTAAATATTCTATGAATACTGGACAGTTATCTTTAGTATGGCCCTATCCTTTACACTTTATGCACCATAGTTCTTGTGCAATATCTTTTCCTTTCCTCATCTCATGCATCTGTAAGGTGAGATTAGCTAACTGGTTTTGTAGGTTTGTCATACCTGTACTGGTCTCAACTAGAGGTGAAGCCTATAGTTTCATTTCCATATCCAACGCATCATCCTGCATCTAGAGTTTCTGCTGCATCAGTGGCAGTCTGATATGCGGTAGCAGTGCTACAATAAACCATTCCTTATGCTGCTCCGGTGCAAACTCAAAGCTGACTTGGTCTATAAGGGCTTTGAATTTCTGATCAAAGTCCCATACTAACTCTGAAGGTAGCTATTTAATGTCTTTGAGCTCTGTAATGCACTGTGACTTCGACTTAGGTTTCTTAAACTCCTTGATCATGGAGGTCCTGACCTGTACGAGCATTCTGGGCAGCGTTGAGGTATACTTCATATACCATGTTAAGGATCATTCCCTAAGTGTGGTGACCAACTGTACAAGTTTAATATTATCATCTTGGATTCCTTTAATGGTCCACATGGCTTCACATAGAAACCAATGTTGCTCTGGGTCTTCTGCCCCTTTACCCTTAAAGGTAGGTAACTTCATATCATCCTCCATTCTATTTCTACATGGTGGATGCTGGTTTCCTATGTTACTACCACTCAACGGTGTAGATATAGGTGATGGAGCGATAGTATGTGTTGTTTGTGAACTACTAGATGTAGTCCATGTGGGATTATTCTGTGTCTTGGTTGATTTCTGTGGAGTATAAGGGTGGTCAGGGATACCTCCTTCTGTTCTTTATGTATTACTGTGACTCTGTTCTCTAATATTGTCTGAACTATTTTCACATATATAAGATCTGAAATCTACTTTATATTTCTTTCCACTACGTGTACGTCCAAGTTCATCAAAATCACTCTCAAACTCTTGTGACATTACACTGACTGAACTTATTCATCTGAATATATATCGAGTACTCCTTTTTCATGTAATAGCATCTTAATGGACAAGTTTAAAGAGTGTAGGTACTTACCATGATATCCTTTGAAGAAGTATTGCTCTGCTTCACTGAAGCTTTTTCTTTGATCAACTGCAAACTTTGTGATGAATCCTTCTAGCACACTCGCAAGCCAGAAGTCGACTGCTCGTGAAAGGGGATTATCTATGCTCTTCACGATTTGAATCAGCTCCGGTGTCCAGATGATGTTCCTTTTCTTCTTAAATATATGCTTATTAGTCAACTTTGATAACCAGCCATACAGCTCATTCCCATAAGTTGCAAAAAATATCGTATGCAGGTCTGTGAAGATATGTTTTTGTAGAGAGTCCTCTATACTCAACGTAGGACTCTTGTTTTCTGTCGCAGCAAACTCTGTTTCTATAGACCCAACCCACTGGTTGAGTTCTTCTTTAGTAGGATGCCAACAGAACATCAACGCTCAGTTTTTCAGAACCGGCAACGAAACCATTTGTTGGTTACTATGGGCAGACCCGGGTTTACCGTAATGTACCAACAACACCCCTAGCTCACTGGCCCTTTCGGAAAAAGATCGCGGAACGGCCTGAAGTCTCACCCAAAGTGATATTAGATGGGTTGGCTAAAGACTCAAGTGTCCTTAACCAGGTTCTGTGGCATCCTAGTGTCTCGCAGCTCTTCTTAGTCAGTGGGATATCCCTGCACACCGTTGTTCTCTCTTACTTGCTATCTATGGGGGGGGGGGAAACAACCCTTATCGCATCACATTCTCCCTGAGGATGCACACATGTTGTCTTCTACTCAACCTTCCACCTATGATATCCTACACTGTAGCTCCTCTGGCGGTGTGATATCACCTTTATGGACTTGCGATATATCCTCTAATAAGACTTGATATGACTCTTGATACCTAAAGGCTTCCTCCCCTTAGGTATACTAACTGAGTTAAACAACCTCACTTAGACTTCTACAGTCTAATATGCTTACCCATGACTATGCGCAATATTGCTGAACTTGTACACATAAGTTACTTAATCACTACAGCCGTTAACTACCTTGAATCAAGCACTGGTAAACTCATACGCAGATTACTTTAACGGATTCAACGTGCAGTTCAACCTTCTAAGCTACTGTAAACTGATAGATAGCATGCATACATCCATTAACTATTAAAGCAAAGTTCATGTAATGAATAATAGATAGAAATAAGTAAACTCAATCACACAACACACTGATTTTATGTGGTTCACTTCCAGGATAGAAGCTATGTCCATGGGAAATGGTTTATATATTATAATTTGGGAGAGTAAACACAGTTCTGCTGCAACTCATATGTAGCTTGAGATATTCTGGGTAACTCTGCTCACACAGCTGGGAGCCCTTCTCTCTTAGATCTCTTCTCTTCTTATATTGCTTCTCTTACAATATACTCTTCCTCTCTCTCTCTCCATCCCTGTGGATTGTTACATACATACTCTAAGAGCCAGCTCCTGGTTACAGTAAGATAACTACATAATGAATACAGAACCAGAGCTCGGTTCTTCTACAATACAAAACGACTATGAGCTAACAGATCAAATGACTAGCTAACTATCTGAATAGCTAACAGATTATCCAACTAGCTAACCCTTTACCCTACAAGATATATGCTTTTATAGGAAGCCCAAGGGTCTCTCCATTACAACACTGTGGGCCTCTCCCAACAGTAACCCAAAACCCTAACTAGTGACAGTCGGTGTATCTGTACTTTGAGCTACCGCTTTCCGTCACACCACAACTTCCTGCAGTCTTACATGCTTCCCAACACTAACCATGGGTACCGGTGCTACTTCCCATCTGTACTTTGTCTTCAATACCTCGACCCATTTCTCCTTTTCTCTTTATGAGGGTAGCTAAGCCCTCCTGTCTTCGCCGATGCCTTAAGTGTAGTGGGTGAGCTCTCTCTTCTCGGCCGCTCTAGGTACTATTTCCTCTTGAATTTCTTGCCCCTGTAGTCATGGTTTCTAGTGCTGATCTACAGTGGGAAACACGCTACGGCGTCGTGGTTTTACCTTATCTCTTATATCTTCTCCAAAATTGTCTATCCGCCAAAATGGAAGCTTCTCCTGTAGCTGTGGGATCCTGCTCCAACATCAACCAACATTTTGGATTGCACTTGAGGAAAGTATACCAACCTCCTATATCTATTTGTCTCTAAATAGAATGAATAAACAACTAATAATTTAGTCACCTCATTTCCAAATCATCACAGCCAATTCATCCTCTATCACTTACAACCTTGTTTTAGACTTGTTAAGAAATTCTAGTTGCCACACTTGTATATTATTCTTCTTATTGGGTTCCCTTTATTGTACAGTATAAAAAATAGATAGTTCCATTGAAAAACCTATTGTGTTAATAGAGTGTGGGGTTTATAATTTTTTATTAAAATGAAAAGGCACTTATGAATATAAAAATCTTTGAAAGACATCATGGACTCACGTTGTGCAACCTTTTCCTAAAAAAATACCAATAATAGTTTATATAACTATCCCTTTCTACAATGCCAATAAATTTCAATGCATAATCTTGGTGCATGTTTTAGGGCTAACTCAACAACTACATTGAATTTTTCCACTTCCTCATAAATGGTCATGAATTGTATGAATTGATAGTTCCCATTCTTGCACATTTTGAGGCCCTCCTATGCACTTTTGGCACTTAGGATGGTAGAGACCTCTTTTGTAGGCATAGCATGCCAAACTTGTTGATTATCCCACTCTCCATTGTGGTTCCCACTGTGCCATCTCATTCTCTACATCCTTGAAATGTATCAAACTACTCCCTACACATTCATACTGAAACATGTACAAGAAATTACCATTTCATATATATTTCTCAATACTTGGAGGGTCAGTAAAAGAAAGTTTCAATGTCTTTTTTATTTTATTTCTTAATATGTAGGTCTACAAACCATAGAAAATATGAGAAATAGTCAATAATGAAAAATAATGGAGAAAGAAGAAAATAAGGGAGAAATGGGGGAAAATAGTTAGTGCTTTACCTCTTAAGATCCTAATGCTTCACTTCCTAGGAATTTAAAAGATAAAATAGTGACTTAAATTTGATTGGTAGATATGGTAAGATAATATAGTTGATGAGGTGTCTTGGGATTCCAAGTGAGAAGTTAACATTTCTAAACCTTAAATTATTAAGTAGGAGAGTTAGAGAGGAATTTCATAGATGAAGGAAGGAATACTAACCCTTGAAGTGAGAAATTTTATCTTGGAAAGAAAAAATAGTTGTCTTTGAGTAGTTGTATAGACAAATCCCAATCCTTAGAGGTTTGTCATCCTTTTATGCCAATGATTTCTCCTTATTCAGCTATAAGAATATCCTTTTTCTTTCTTTCTTTTTATTTTCCTATTCAAGCTAATTTTACCAAATTCAAGGGAGAGAGTTGAACCACTCACCTATTAATCTAGAGTAACTCTAATACGCAACAATGTTATCTTCTAAGGAAAATCATTGGCGTAAGAGTCCAATAAACATGTAAAGCAAGCAATTTGATCAATATTTGGTAAAATCTCTCTTGGAGCTATGTAAAAAAAATGATGTAGAAATAATTACTTTTATCCATTTCTACTAAATAATCCTTACTTAGCTAACATCCATGGCTATTCATTGATATTATAGCTCACTCATCCCTTCAATTGTCATCCATAGTGTTTTGGGCTCCAAAGGCTTCATCTATGTTCATACTTTGAGACAAGCCTTCCAACCTAATTTCAAATTCCTCAACAAAATTACTATTCCCCTCCATTTCAATGAGAATAACAAAAACCATTAAAGTGTCCTTGAAAAACTAGAAATATATAATTAATTTAAGTGTTCATGGAACCTCTTAGTTTTTGGATTTTGTAAGGATAAGTGTTTTGAGTATGACCACATTGATGAACCACTTATTACTAAACAAATTAGACATCAATATTATTCTAATGAATGGTTAAACAAATAATTATATTCTCATTTCATTTTCTTTAATAAACTGTGAAGGAAAATATGCCTTGCTTGTGAGAAAATGTTTAATTGACATTTTCACAAGTTTGGATCTCCAAATCAAATTTCATTAAGTTCTTGAGAGGATATATAATTGATATTCTACAAATAGTTGTGTTTCCAAAATCAAATCCTTCTCACACATCTTATATCCTTATTATATAAAATTTTATTCAAACACTTGAATTGGTTAAATTATGTACACACAAAATAGATTTTGATTCATGAAGAAGGTCTATAAGCCCAATGTATATGTGGAAAAATATATATTGAAATTGTCAATTTGTCATGTAACTCATATGCAAAATTTCTTGGGACCAAGGATGCATATTTTATTCTTAAATAGGGTTGTACATTAATCTTGTGTGCATGGATTCAACCCTATCATTGGTTTCATCAATTAACGTGACATTTTTTCCATGCTTGATGGTGTGTTTTTTATCCGAAACTCTTAGTAGTGTAACAAAAGTGAGTGGATTATAAGATTATTCAATTTCATTATTAGAAGCATCATAAAATAACTACAATATGATTTAAATACATGTTCATCATTACTTTTCATAATTTCCGTATGAAAATGGCACTAAGATTTTTCCTACTTGATTTTAATAGAAAAACGACTTTTTTTGCTAGGGTCATTATTTGTTATACTAGTTTTAGATTTTATTTTTATTTCGAGATATTTCATTATACCATGTATATGTTTCAAATGATTTATTTTTTAATTTTTTATTGCAGTGGAAAGCATGGATCAAAATGTAGAGATACTTAGGGATATTTTTAGACTTAGAGATATTAGGGACACGTGGAGGGGTGGAGACTAACTCCATCCCTCACTTGTACATACTCTAGATGCAATTGTAGACACCATTAACCAATCCAATAACACTCTCTATTGTTGAAATATTGTATCTTCAAAGGAAATTCTAAATGTATTTTACTAATGTAACCCAAGGGAGATGTTATTATTCCTCCGAAGGGGTGTTACTATTGTATTTGGTCATCATAGAGAATGAGGTAAATCCTCCATTGTAATTTGGGTCATTAGTACCCTAATGAGTAATATAATATACTGTTTTGAGGTCTCCTAAGTGAATTCATCCCAGACAGTTTAGTGGGGCCAACTTGATTAGGGTAAAAGTTAGTTGGCTTAGTTTGTATAAATACAGGAGTTGTGGTTCTTATTTGGACAAAGACTCACTCACTTGAGTAGCCCATAGGAGAGAGATAGAGAGACAAAATGGAAGGAGGAGAATGCCTATTTTTGGGGTTGTCTTTTATATATCTTATACATATGAAGTTTTGATGGGTTTTCTTCCCCTTGAGGGTTTGCATGATAAATACTATGTCTATCTTGTAATTTTGTTTGTATTAGTGATTTTTGATATGATGCTTCTATTAATTGTGAATTGAACACTAATAAATCTAGTCTAGCATATGAAATATTAACATGGTATTAGAGCTAACCTAATTAGAGGATCTTTCACAAGGTGAAATTATCTCTCTTGCCTCTCTGGAAGAAATTAGGATTTGTGCAAAAGTTGAAGCTTTGAATATATTCTTGCATAGAAATTTGTACCTCCCTTGATCCCTAGATCGAATTTCTTGGGTGGTTGGATCTCTGGGAAATCCAAACCCTATTTTTGTAGGGAACTAGAAAACTGTAGTGAAACATAACCAGAAATTTCGTCATGCTGCAACATCACAATGAGGATTTGAATACTCTAGATTTGCGATCTCTTAAAATCCATTGGATCAACCAACTCACCTCCCTCGAGTGCAACTACTGGTAATTTCAACCACCTATTTTGATAAATTTCATTTTTTAGTGACCTACTGGACAAGGTGGCCCCAAGCAGTAAGCTTGAGTACAAATTGGATGGCCTAGAAAACTTCCTGGCTTGGAAGTATAGGATTGGTCTGTAACACCCCGGTTTTGACCCCATTTGCATGATGTATAAAATGTAAGTAATCGTGGTGCAGAGCAAAAGGCAAAAGCCCCACCATCGATTTGGTTGTGTATGTTTCGGCAATGGGGATAGTTGCCGATGGCATGTCATGCTATCCAGCACATTATAGTCTGGCATCATGTAAACATGCACATCAAATAAAATAAACCACAACCAGCTACGGCAGTGCAACGTTGAAATGAAAAGGGCATGAGTCCAAAGGATAAGGGGTGGGGGATGTCAAACCTTGGTCTATGGGGGGAAAACCCATGTGTTACCACCTTGTGTGTTTGCCACCTTCCCTTGTCTCATCCAACCTCTTTAATGTCTTGTTTTGGGTAGTTGAGGAAGTTATTGCTGGAGGAAACGTGGGCATGGGGGTGAGTCAGTTTGGCAAGCTGCTGTCAGTTAATACCCAGCGGCAGAAGCCATCGTTTCTCACTCATGCCTGGTCTTCACCTTCACGATTGTGGTCTGGGGATCGATTCAACCTCACGTGCAGGTTGTTTATTCATCCTCACGCAGAGGTCAGTTCTGTTTCCCTCCTCATGTAGGCAGTTGATTGAGCTCTCCACTGCGCGTTACCTCCATGGCATGTTCGTTCCTATCGTTTGTTGTTCACCCTCACGCAGGAGCGGAAGTCTTACTCACCCTCATGCACAGAAGGTTGTTCTACTGGAACTCACACAGCCAAGAGGGGAGCTTCTTATCGTTGGTCATTCATGTTCTTCCACAGAGTGGAATCGGGTATGTTTTCCTTTGTGTTTTGCGGTTTGGTGCAAGTTGCTCTCACGCACAGATTATTTGGGTTCGTTTCCCCATGTTGTGAGCCGTGCTCACTGATTATGTTTTGGGGATGTTGTCTTCCCTGCATTTTGTTGGCTGTGGTGTTTAATTACGTTTTGGGCCACTGTGTATTCGTAGTGAGCCATTTTCTGACTGTGCCATCTCCTTCAGCGACTGCATTGAGGAGCAGTGTGTTGTGGGATTTTAGATGTTGGATGGTTGTTGACTTCCATATCTGTCGGCTAAGTTTCCCATGGCTATGATGGGAGTGTTGTTTATTATCCATTGTGGAATGTGGATTGTTTCCATCATTCATTGTGGGGTTGTGGTTACTGAAGTACCCTGGTTTGGGTTGTTGTGGAGTTTTTTTTGCCATGCTAGGGCCAAGAAAAACTCTGAGTTTCCTTATGGTCTTGAGTGGTGTTTCATATTTTATTTGGGACTATACTCAGTTGTCTTTGCCTTCTTCACAGAGTTGTGAAGGGATTGTTTTGCTACGGGTATGGAGTGGTTGGTCCTTGGACTGTGCTGGCTTGGCCGATCTGTTGATGGCCTGATAAACCCAGCTATGATGGCTTTCTGATTTGTGTCCCTTGGCTATGTGTAAGCCTGCATTGACCCTTATTCCTTGAGGAATCATGCCCAGCTCGAGGGTGGCAGCGTTGCTGAGAGATTGATGAGCACGCTAGCCTATTGTTGGGTGGAACATTGCAGTGACGTAGCTGGTTGCGGGGTGAGTTGTTCATCAAAATATAAGTGTTGCTATTATCCCATCTCTGCAATTATATTGATGTCAAATGAATAATGATGAACATGTTAAATGCTGGAATGTGTGTGTTGCTTCCATTGATTATTGAGTAACTCTGTATGATTGAAGAATTATGCATCTTAGCATTCCCGTTATGCATCATGTTAAGCGTTTAATTTCAGCATTTATCCTTTCCATGTTCATGGGGCTGTTTGCCCATTTGTTTATGGTGTGGGTCGCTTCCTCTTCGCCGGTCGGAGGGTTGGGGATGTGACATGGTCTCATTGTTAAAGAGAATGGAATTGAGAAGTACATCAAGGATGAGATTGTGGAACTCGAAGAAGATGAATCTAAGGAGAATCATGAACAATACCTAATCAAGGAAACAAGGACCATTGTTGATTCTATTAAGGATCACTTAATCCCTCAAGTTTCATCTAAGAAGACACCTAAGAAAATGTATGATGCACTTTCGAGAATGTGTGAGGGAAGGAACGTCAACATAAATATGAATCTAAGAGCTCAACTAAAGGGAACCAAGATAAGAAAAGGAGAATCTATTCAAGATTAATTCACAAAGGTCTCCCAGTTCAAAGAGAAACTAAGTGCTATTGAGAAATTCTTGAAGAGGATGAACTAGTTATGGCTACTCTCAATGGTCTCACTTAACCTTGGGACTCATTCATTCAGAATCTGTTTGCTAGAAAATAAAGTATGAAGTTTAACATAGTATGGGAATATTGCATACAAGAAGAATCTAGAGTATCCAATAGATAAGCTATCCTCAGAGACGATGATTAGGCTCTAGCTACAAATAGTAAAGGAAGAAAACAAGAATACTTCAATAAGAGTAATAATAATCCTTCAAATAAGAAATTCCAAAAAAAGAAGAAGTATTAATCAAAGTATCAATGCTATAACTGTCATAAGATAGGACATATTTCTAAAGAATGTCCATCACCAAAGAAGAAGAGAAACAACAAAATACATCATGCTCATATAGGAGAAGATGAGGATGAAGAAGAATAAAGATATCAAAAGAAAACTAGAGGTGAATACGTAGAAGAATATGTGTTATTCTCTGCACTCTCTAGGTCTATAACACCCAGAGAAGACATGTGGATTATTTATAGTGGTGCCTCTAATTTCGTGAAAGGAAAGAATAAAAATATGTCAAGACTAGAAGAGAAGAACTATCCCTAGAAGGTATCATTGGGAGATGACTATCAATGTCCCATCAAAGGTATTGGTGAATCAAGATACAAGATTGACTCTGGGACCTCCATAAAGATGAAGGATGTATTGTATGTACCAGGTTTGAAAAAGAACCTAGTTTCCACTTCTTCTCTAGATAAGAAAGGACATATATTTTCTTTTATAGATGGAAAAATAATTATGTGTTCCAAAGGAAATACACTTGAAGACATTGTAGTCATTGATGAATATGAAGGAGGATTGTACAAACTCAAAGTTCATTCATAGACATCCCTTGTCCATGAGACTACCAGCTCAAGTGAGTTGTGGCATAGGATACTTTATCACATCAACTGCAAACCATTTCCGTATGTGACAAGGTGGTAACAGGGTTACAATATATGAATATTGAACATGAGGGAACTTGCAAGGGATGCAAAAAGGGGAAGAAAATAAAGAATCCCTTTATGAGAAGTGAAACAAAGACCAAAGGTACATTGGAAATAATTCATTATGATGTATGTGGTCCTATGCCCTTGATATCCTTGATTGGATATGAGTACTATGTCACATTTCTTGATGAGTATTCAAGAGAGAATTGGATATACTTATTGAAGAATAAGAATGAAGTGTTCAGGAAATTCAACGAATTTAAAGCCTTGATATAGAAGCACTCAGAAAAGAGAATCAAGAAAGTAAGCTCAGATAATGGTGGAGAATACACTTCAAGGGAATTTGAAGCATTATGTAAGGAGGCATGAATTAAGAGGGAACTAACCACTCCCTATAATCCTGAACAAAATGGTGTTGTGGAATGAAATAATAGAACTATTATGGAAGTAGTGAAGACCATGATTCATGACCAAGACCCCCATATGCACTTATGGGATGAAGAGACAAGAAGAGTCATATTTGTAGGTCCAATATATTTACATATTCTGAAAGAGAAGAGAACTAAATTGGATCCTTATAGAAAAAGTGGAATATTTGTAGGATACTGTGAAGTCTCCAAATCCTTCATTATACACATTTCACGATTCAATCATATCAATATTATTAGGGATGTAACATTTCATGAAGAGATAGCTCTTAAGAATTCTAGAAGGTATAATCTTGAATAAGTACATGAAGAGCATGTACCTCCCAGAAGGATAGAAGCTAAACCATCTCCTAAAATAGTAGCATCCAAAGATCATGACATGCTAGAACCTTAGGATCCCCCTACTATGGATATCTCTCAAAAGAGAAAACATGCTTGGGTAAGAGATCATACAAGAAGCAGAAATATATGGAGAGTCGGAAGGCTCCACAAGAACCAACAAGAGATCAAAGCCATATTCCAATTATGTAGCTTTGATGTGTGATATTGTAGATCAATAACCCACCATCTATGAGGAAGTTGCACAGAAGAAATAATGGGTTGAAGAAATGTCAAAAGAATACCAGCCGATCATGAAGAATTCCGTTTGGGATATTGTTCCCAAACTAGAAAAAAACGAGTGTGGTATATTCAAAATGGATCTACAAGATAAAACATGTTGCTGATGGAAGTATTGAAAAGTGCAAAGCAATATTTGTCACTAGAGGATTCTTTCAAAAAGAGGGGATTGATTATGAAGAGACATTTTCTCCAGTAGAAAGGTACACTTACATCAGAACTATCATGGTACTTGCTTCCATGATGAAGTGGTAAATACACAATATGGATCTAAAGACAACCTTCTTTAATGGTGTGATTGAGGAAGAGGTTTACATCGAACAACCACAATGATTTGAATTCAAATATAGAGCGAATCATGTATGCAAGCTGGAAAAAAAAGCTTTGTATGGACTGAAGAAAGCTCCTAGATCTTGGTATGGAAGAATAGATAGATTCTTGACAAGAATGGCCTTTACCAAGATTAAAGTTGATCCTAATATTTGTATGAATATTATTGATGATGAACCAGTCATACTATTGTTGTATGTGGATGATCTATTTCTGATTGGAAATGAGAAACAGGTCAAGGATTACAAGAAGAAGCTAGCTGAATAATTTGAGATGAATGATCTTTGATTGAGGAATTATTTCCTAGGGATAGAAGTGTGGCAGAGCCAAGAAGGAATCTTTCAGAATCATGGAAAGTATGTAGTATAAATATTTAAAATATTTTATATGATGGATTGCAAAGCCATGCCCAAAACCATGGACACCAACCTAAATATGTTGTCTGATGAGACATCAGAGTTAGTGGACATGACTCACTATAGACATATTATTGGGTCATTAATGTATTTTATGAACACAAGCCCAGATATATGATTTGTTGCCAACAACTTGAGTCGGTATCTAGTTAAAGATAGATTGTTTCACCTGATAGTTGCAAAGCATGTGATGAGGTACCTAAAAGGTACAATTTATTTGGGACTTTACTATGGGAGAGATCATGACTACAAATTGTATGGATATACGCATTTATATTGGGAAGGAAGTGTCACAAACAAGAAGAGCACCTCAGGTGGATGTTATTGTCTGGGATTTTCCATGATCTCATGGTTTAGTAAGAAACAATCTAATGTTGCTCTTAGTGCGGATAAAGCCGAGTGTATTGAATATTTCTCCTCTCGTTGTGAAGCGATATGGATTAGGAAGCTGATTTCAGGATTCTTTGACATGGATTTGGACACTGCAGTAATTATCTATGACAACCAGAGTTGTATAAAGATGACAGAGAATCCGTTGTTCCATGAAAAATCGAAGCACATAGAAATTTGATATTTTTATATAAGGGATCTAGTACAAAAGGGAGCTATAAATATTCAGTATGTGAGTACTAATGAGCAAGTTGCTGATGTACTGACCAAGACACTATCTTGAGTGAAGTTTGAATATTTTCATTACAATATTGTTGTAGTTTGAAAATAATTTCCTCACAAGGAGGAATAGTGATCGGACTACACACGATAAATATATGGACCTTCTTCGAAAAGGAATATCAGGTCAAAGACATGAAGCCTCATCGAAAAAAGGGGGATAATGTTGATAATATGGAACTTCCCAGGAAAGGGGGAGTAATGATGAGAATAACATCTAAGATGGATGATGGTCTGACATTTATTTGTAGACGATGGTATCCTCTCTTGAGGATGGAAGGTATAACACTCTATGCGTGAGAGTGGCCCTTACTAGCTAAGAATGGCCCTGCAGATGTTACTCTCACATAGATATTACACACATTTAGTTGTGGATACCATAGAATAACACTCGCTCAAGAGTGGTCCTAACCTTTGTGGTATGTATGCTCTATGACAAGTCCTCACGAATGACAGGACTGACATTTTGTAAGCAGTTGATATCTTCTTTGCATGCTATACTCTTCTATCGAGAGTATACCTACATTCATATGTATATTCCATCGAATAAAACTCACTTATGAGTGGTCCTAACCTCTGTGGTATGGATTCTCTATGATGAGTCCTCACAGACATCATAGTATAAAAAATGCTTGGGAGTGGCCCTAACCTGTGTGGTATGGATGTTCTATGATGGGATGACATTTTGTATACAGTTAACATATGCTTTGCAGACAATACTATTGCTTGGAAGAGTATTCCTACACATAAGAGTAGATATCATAGTATAACACTCACTTAAGAGTGGCCCTAACCTGTGTGGTATGGATGGTATAGGATGAGTCCTCATGGACAATAAGGATGAAACTGGGTGTGGTCGAGATCTACATTTAGTTGTAGGTGATTCAGATAATTAATTGCATGGATCATGATGATGGAGGATTGCATTGTCCTTGAACTTAGGTCCTAAAGTGATCAAAATTAATCATCCCACAAATAGATCATGTGTACTACAGGTAGCGTGGTGGTGAAGAATCAAGTAGATATAAGTACAGTAACAAAGGGTCAAGTAGATCGAAGAGATGCTACAGAGGATCAAAAGGATCAAAGTGCTACTGCAAAAGGGTTGAAATAATCGAAGTGTTTCTCCAAGGGATAGAGAAGATTAGAAGGATACTACAAAAGATCGTGGTGATGCTACAAAGGATCAAGAAGATTGAAGTGCTACTACAAAGGATGAAGAAGATCAAAGTAATAATGCAAAGGATTGACAAGATCAAAGTTTTGTTGCAAAATATCGAGAAGATCTAAGTTCTTCTACAAAGGATCGAGAAGATTGAAGTGCTTCTGCAAAGGATCAAGAAGATTGAAGTGATGTTGCAAAGGATCAAGAAGATAAAAGTGCTTCTGCAAAGGATCAAGAATATAGAAGTGTTGCTACGAAGTATCGAAAGGTCAAAGTGTTTCTGCAAAAGGATCAAGTGATCATGTGATGCATAAGATGAAGAGTAACTATTCCAGTTACTGATTGATAAAATTTCCAATGATGTATAGATGTATTTCCTCAATGTAATATTGAAATTATTATCTCTTTTTTATCCTATAGTATATGATGATGTTGTTAGTAGAATAACCTTGTCGTTAAGGGGGAGTGTTGAAATATTGTAAATTCAAAGGATATTCTAAATATATTTTACTGATGTAATCAAAGGGATATGTTATGATTCCTCCGATGCGGTGTTACCTTTTATTTGTTCATCATAGATCACGAGGTAAATCCTCCATTGTAATTTGGGTCATTAGTACCGTAATGAATAATATACTATATTCTTTTGAGTCTTCCTAGGTGAAGTCGGCCCAGACATTTTAGTGTGACTTAATTGACTAGGGTAAAAGTTGGTTGGCTCAATGTGTATAAATAGAGGAGTTGTGGTTCTTAATTGGACACAGACTCACTCACTTCAGTATCCCATAGGAGAGAGAGAGAGAGAGAGAGAGAGAGAGAGAGTAGAAGGAGGAGAACACCTGTTTTTGGGGTTGTATTTTATACATCTTATACAGAGGATTTTTTTTTGGGTTATCTTCCCGTTGAGGGTTTCGTAGGATAAATACTGTGTCTATCTTGTGATTTTGTTTCTATCAACGATTCTGGATATGTTGTTTCTATTATTTTTGAATTGAAGACTAATGAATCTAGTTTAGCATATGAAATTTTAACATCTATGGCATTGAATCATAAAGTGAAAGGAAAAGAAAACAATATGCCGATGGATTGGATTACAATTCCGTAAAAAATTGTATATGTTCTATTTTTTTTCTTCTATTGGATAGTTCTTGGTTTCCTTGATGAAAAATCCCAAGATGACTATAATTTCATTTGATATGTTTGAGTATTTTTCTGGTAGGAAAAATAAATTTTTTAACATAACAAAAATGTGTACATGATTTTGATTTTTTAAATGTGAATGCATTTCAGAATGTGCCTACATTTATTATGCACAAAACATGCATGCATTATTGAGCACATTAAATCATTGTTGATCATTTTAAAAAGGAATGATGCATGAACATGGAAATGAATAATTCCAAAAAATATGCACCCATTTATACTAAAATAAATTTGATGCATGTTGTTTACAAATAAAACCCCTAACTCCTAACCCCCTCTCTCTCTCCCACCCTCAACCCTCTAACACCCCCCTTTCTCTCTCTATCTCTATATCTCACACACACCCCTATTCTACCTCT
>LPNX010965856.1:288696-308646 GCA_001517045.1 Pseudotsuga menziesii | reverse complement strand
ATCTCTCTCTCTTTCTCTCACCATCCCAGTAACCCCTCTCTCCTCTCCATCTACCCTCCTTCCTCCCCCTTACCCTTACCAACCCCCTCTCTCACTTTCTCTCTCATATACTCCACCTATACCTAACTCCCATCTCTCTCGCTTCCCCCAACCCCATAAAAACCTCCCTATCTATCATCCCTACTCCCCCTCCTCTCTCTATTTCTCTCCCCTCCAACCCCCCTCTTCCCCCTAACCCTTACTAATCCCCTTTCTCAATTTCCAAGGTTTTTCAAAGCTTTCAAACACTAAATACATTTAGTTTCTAAGATCTTCCTCAAAGTTGTCAAAGACTAAATACAATCAATTGTGAGGTTTGCACATCAAATTGCAACTCTTAAAATGGAAAAGTAGTTTTCTATTTCAAATCATAATTCATAATATAAAAAATAAAAAGACAAACAAATCAAAGTATGCATTTGATATCCACAGTTTCCATGAAATGACATACAAATTTTATTGTAGTCTAGTTGAAAAACTTCCTCTTGTGAAGAGGGATCCTCATTTCTCATGTGAAACTCTCTCATTCCCAACCTATGGAAATTAATGATTGAATACCTAGTTAAATATATGCTTTAAAGAGTGAATTAAGTCTTCATGCTTTCCTTACTTATAGAAATTCAGCCTAAAAATGTTTATATAACTTTAGGTTTGCTAGAATATATAAACTTAGAATACTGATGTGTAATTTGTCATTTATGATATGGGACGCTTCCAAAAAAGTCCGATAAAGAAAGTAAATATTGTTTCATTATAGTTGCGATTAGTCATGAGTTGTAGAAGAAACACTTTAGTATTCAGATAAAATGTTGGAGAGACAGTCGAATCCCTTAAATAAAATTCTAAAGGAACTAGCAATAAATTGGGATTAATTAGCATGAGCTCCAAGAATATTGAACACAATTGGATAATAATTTCCTATCACTAAGCATACTATAATAGTAATAGATTGCATTATAATCACATTACTCTTCATGTAGAATTTTATGGAGAGTTTGATGGTTTTCTAAATCAACACCTAAGACATCCAAATCCTAGTGGGAATTAACACTGACGGAATGTTCAAAAGGTTTCCCTTTTTTGATATAATGTTAATTATTCATTCTTTTGAAAATGGACAGGTAAAAATGAGATTTTAAAATTTTCTTTTAATGGAATTTTTAACTTAGCACTTCTAGGATGGGACATAACCACTTAGAAAGGAAAGGATGGGTTCAAATTTGATTGTTGACTACCACCTAAATTTCTTCAGTTCTAAATATGAGTAGAATATACCGTACTTGGTTTTCAATGCAAAGAAACCCATATCAACTCTATCCCTCAACTAGATAGACAAGAAAATCAGCTCTAATAAACTCAAAGTCCTCCCATAGGATTCAAAATTGTTTGGATATTGTTGTAGATCATGAATGGAAGTTCATTATAGATTGTGTAGGTTCGATCTATGGAAACATTTCTCAACCAAACAACTAGAGTATATTATCAATGTAATACCCCAGTTTTGACCTAGATTGCATTAAAAGGTACATGATGTATATATTCTAATTAATCGTGGTGTGGAGCTAAAGGAAAAATCCCCAGCATCAATTTTGTTGTGTCATGTTTCAGCAATTGGAATCGTTGTCGATGGTAGATCGTTCTATTCGGCACCTTATAGTTTTGGAATCGTCTAAATATGAACTTTAATTAAAATGAACCCAACCAGCTATCTCAATGCAACCATGATGAAAAGGGCATGATTTTCCTAAGGATAAGGGGGGGGAACTATTAACCTTGGGCTAATGGGAAAATCCAGGTGTCAATTGTTGAACCCATTTAGTTGTCACCCACCATTTTGACTCACTCACATTTCCTTGTCTCATCAACCAACTACCACATTTAAAACTGATGTTGTTAGTGGATAGTTATTGCTAGGTAGTGGTGGGTGGAAAGATTGTCAGTCCTTGCCCACATGCACACTCCACCAGCAGGTTCATTCCCTCATGCAGAGAGTAGTGGATGGACCATGATTCCATTCTCCATTCTTCCATTTTTTTCTTGCTCATCCTCACATAGACGAGGGTTCTCTCACCTTCTCATGCACAAGATTATTCATCATTTTCCTCATGCAGAGAGATGGAGAAACTGTTTCTATTTCACGCATGATATTCTTGTGAATGAGCCATTCATGATTTATACTGGGGTGTATGTTTTCCTTACCGATTTTTGGCATGTGTATGTTTTCCTTGCCGATTTGTGGCTTGTGTATGTTTTCCTCCTATCCATGCTGAAAGCCTGATTTCTCTCCCATTTTCAGACTATGTATTTCCTACTACTTCATTGTTGAGACCGAGACTGTTGTTTTCCCCACGTTTTTGTTGGCTATGGTGTTCAATTACATTTTTTGTTTGCTATGGGTTATTATTGAGTTGTTTTGGCCACTATAAGTCCAAGAATGACTCAGGGATCGGATTTCCCTTCCCAAGCCATGAGTTGCTTGTTTTGCTGCATGTATCCATTGGTTGGTCTTTGGACTGTGTTGGAGTGGGATGAAGGCTTGGTTTGCTTGATAAACCTGGTTTGTTTGGGATCCACACAGACAGAGCTAGAGGGATGGATTTCTTCTCCACAACCCCTGAATAGCACTATAAGGGAGGTCAGGGCCTGAGGAACTGTGTACCAGAGAAGGGACTAATTTCCTTGGCTTGGGTGTGTGTGGGTGTCCTAGAAGTTAGGCTAGTTGTGGTGTAGGAGTCCTTAGCTCTTCAATGGGCTCACCATATTAGCATTCAACTTTTCCCAGCTCCTTGATGGCCTGATAAACCCAACTATGTCGGCTTGGCTGATTTGTGTATCCTTGGCTATGTGTAAGCCTACTTGTTCCTTATTCCTTGAAGAAATCATGCCCAGCTCGAGGGTGGTAGCATTGCTAAGAGATTAAGGAGCACGATGGCCTATGGTTGGGTGGAACATTGTAGCGATGTAGCTGGTTACAGGACAAGTTCTTTATAAGATAAGTATTCTTGACTATTTCATCTCTGCATTCATATTTGCTGATAATGAATTATGATGAACACATTGAATGCTTGAATGTATGGTTTTGCTTCCACTGTATGTTAAACAATTATGCATCTCTACATGTTTTTACTTCCAAGCATTTTATTTCAGTTTATATGTATGTACAACTTCATGGGGCTAGTTTACCAGATGGCTAGTGGTATGGTAGCGTCCTCTTCACTAGTTGGAGGGTAGGGGATGTTACAAAGTGGTATCAGACATCATGTTGCAGCATGTGCCTAAATGGGGCATGAAGAATCCGCTAGTAGAGGTAGGTTTCCCTCTTCCCAGAAGAAATTAGAGAAATCAGTGAATGACAGGAGAAAATTCCAAAAATTTTCTAAGTCCGAAAACCATCGGAGAGCTTAGGCTGAAGCACCTCTAATACGTCAGAAAACTTAGCCTAAATCTCATCCGATGTAGCCGAGAGCTGGGCAGAAGTCTGCCCAATGCACAACAGAAAAAACTTATAGACAAAGCCACAATGGCAAGAAGCTTCACGAGAATTATTTTGAGGCAGCGACAAAGACAGAATAAAGGGAATTCTTGCCGGAAGGGAGCCGCAATGGCAGAAATGAAGAGGTGTTGAGAGCCGATGTCTCCGCACAAAATAAACTGACGAGGAGGAAATTTTTGAAAAATTCTCTAAGTGTTGAGATCATCGTAAGTCTTCAACTAAATACCACCGATATGTTGGCTCATTTAGATGGAAGGAATTTTGATGCGGTAGAGGAAAATATGTGAAGGGAACCGACACGGTGGTGAAAGGAAGAAGAAAATTTCCGTCCGAAAATTTTTGAAGCGTAAAAAATCATCGAAAAGAGTTAGATGATTGGGCAACCGATTCGACGGTGGAAGAAAGAGGCATATTGTCGAGGTGTTTGCAAGGTTCTCCTAAAGTAATTCGATACATCAGAATATGATAGATGATCGAACCATCGATGCGGTGGTGAAAGGAAGAAGAAAATTTTCTGAAAATTTTCCTAAGCACCGGAAACATCAGAAAACTTTAGAGTATCAGACTGCTGACACATCGGAGAAAGTTAGATGATTAGTCCACGGACACGTCGAAGAAAATTAGTTGATGGAACAGTGGATGAAGGGAGAAGTTTTTTTGAAGAGCTGGAAGTGTCAGAGAAATTTAGGTGATTGAGCCGCCGACACGGAAGTGTTGGGGTCATCAGAAGTCTTTAGCTGAAGACCATAAAAACATCGGCTCAGTTAGTTGAAATTTCATTTGATACAGAACATCGACGATGGAGAGAGATAGAGCAAGGGAGGGCTGATGGAGTAGTATGGAAAGGATGAAAGACTTTCGATGACGCATAGGAGAAAGCATGAAGGGAAGCCAAAAAGGAAGTTTCACTAAAATGTTTTTTTCTAAGTATGGAAATCATCGGAAGCTGATCGTTGATGCAGAGCCACAGTGTCATCAGACATCACTTGAAGATAGCCGACACATCAAAAAATTTATGGTTTTTTGGTCCACCGAAGTGTCGAAAGCTTAGTCAACTAGAAACCCGATACGTCAGAAATTTAGTTGGGAAGAGACCCGATTTAATAAAGGAAAATTTTGAGTTTTCAAGCGGGATTTCTCAGTGAATTTTAGCGGCTTTTTCAGTGGAATTTTTATCAGTTTCCAGTGGATTTCCAGGTATGAAAAGGAATAAAAATTATAGGTGGCTAAAGTTTGCATTCCAGACCAAAATACAGTTGTGTGTAAAAGTGCATAAATTTGGTGAAAATCGTCATTTTAGAAGTAGTGTGATTTTCACGCCCGAAGTCAGAAGGGATCATGTGGATTGGAATTGGAAAGATTATCTAGCAAGGAAAAAGGGAGAATCACTAGAGTTTGAATGACGAGCAGAAAAGTACTAGTGGTTGTTTGAAAAAAAAAATGTTGTTGTCAATATGGACAAAAATCCAAGAATTGGATGCCTAGAAGTAGCAAAGACCATGAAGTCGAACTAGCTGTTATCTGGAAGAGGAGTTCCATGCAAAGATGAGGGACTTGAAAAGGGAAATTTCCTCAACCCCTATATTGCTAACTATATTTATATTTCATAAGCTTTGTACTTAAAATGTATGAGGATATGCCTTGTATGCATAGGATATTACATATTGGTAAGGGTAGTGGGAATTATACATTTACATTGAACCACTAATGGTAAATATTGTATTGGTGGAAAAACCAACGACAACATGAGCATGGCTAAATGTGTTCCTAATGTTGATGAAGGTGACCATAAAACTTATGGAAAAAGGGATAAGGGAACAAATCCAGGATCAAAAGTTGGTGAGCGAATTTTGCGATCTCCTACAAGGGACTCACTAAATTGGTAACATCAAGGTTGTACATGGGATCCATGCAAGTAATGATTTGATTATTATAACTGCATAGGGGTTGAAAGAAGGTTGGGTAAGATTCCATTGAACTACATCCAGTAATCACATAATAGTATGCATTTAGATTGAAATGCATTCATATGAAAGGAATACTACCATAGTGCGGTGGAGCATGGAGAGTTGAAGGCAAGAGGTCTCACACCTTGTGGCTATTTAGAAGTTTACTCTACATTCATATAGAAATGCATCATTCTTCTATATGTTTTTATGAGCTTAGTAACCCCAAGAAAGTGAGTACTGGTGGTCTTGATCATGGTAGTGCATCATATATGAGGTATTCATGGCTAGACCATAGTACATTTGAATGAATCGTATTCCTAAATCAATACAAGGTAGCATTGAGTGGATATGCATTAATAGATTTTATAAATCTTGTCGTTATGCATTGAATGGATGTGTATGAAAAGTTTGAGTAAATGTTGTGAATATGCATACATAAGTGTGGTTGAAAATGTTGTGATGCATTGCATGAATGCATTGAGATAGTGCTTGTGTTATCATGACTAACTAATGGCTAAAATGATGAATTGATGATAATTCTAGAATAATTTCAAAGGATTTTATGAATGCAGGATAGTAAGTGCATGAAGAGGGTAGTCATGATCAATTGGCTGCTGGAATGCTCTCTGGAAGGGCAAGGTGGTACAAATGATAAGCTTGTGAAGTAAGGAGTATCTAAACATTTCATCTAAATTGCATAAATGATGTGACTATACCTTGCAATTTTAGTATGATAATGATTCACATGAATTAAATGAGTTTTGGTGATATTAATATGCTAACAGCTGGAAGTATTTGAATTCTATAATTCTGAAAATGCTTCAGTGATTGTTACAGTATTGAAAAAGTTATATGCATCAAGACTTACAAAGTGTTTGGCCAATTGAAGTTCATATTTCAGGTATATTGTTTGGGGCATGGCAATGTGGGTAAGACCATGACAAAGGCCAAAATATACCATGTGAAAGATCCAAACCTCATGAGAAGAGTCTCATGGCTGTTAAAATAGTTTGTATGCAGAATGGGTTGTCAATTTGAACTTGTAAATTGCAGATTTGAGAAATTGTTGACAACTACTAATCACTATTGGCTTGCATAGAATTGTGTTAGGAGGACTTGTTGTAAGTGGATGTTCATGTTATGCTAGTAAGCATAAAATTATAATGGGAATAGTGGTGTTGCTTACAAGACACCAACAAGTGAGGATCACCTCATTGCTAAGCAAATCAATTTCTGTAGTAGACAAGGTTGCAAATTCATATTGAATTTAATTACTAATGCCATTGCTTGGTTGTGGAACAATCAAATTTGGATTGTATTAGTAGATAATGATTAACTGTTTAGCTACTTTATGAATATTCCAGGGATACACATTGAAGGAAGACCATGTGTGATGGCCTGCAGGAGCCAAACTTCATGGGGAGGTTTCCCCTATCTTGGAAATGGGTTTCGGGAGAAACTCCATTGGACATTTTGGAAATGCCCCATCTGCACTACATGTTTGGTAAGAAACATGAGTGAGATGGTATAGATTATGTTGGTAATACATGTGTGAGATATGGAATGTAAAAAGGATTTGGGATGGAAAACCGAGGGACTGTCAACTCAGAGAAAGGATCCCCCATTCCTCGTTAATGAAGGAAAACTGCATCTGTAAATGGATAGGTGTTCTATGACCATAGCTAAGAATATGCATGTCAAATTGTTAAATTCAATATACAGAGCATGTTTTGATTTTATTTCGATTATGACAGATTGCTTGAGTATGAATAGGGCCTACATGGCTCACATCGGAAAGGGGTGCAACTTTCTCGATGTCGGGCAATGAAAGGGTTTTCAATATTGACTACACCCTAGAGAGTGGACACACTCCTGGTGTTTCAATACTTGATAGTGAATGATATGAAATATGATTACGGTTTTAGAGCAATAACATTGATGGGTTTTCTTATATTTCTTTTGTTGTCAGGCTAAACAGATGCAATTTGGTGTTGCACACTAAAGAGAAAAAGTAAACGGTTGTTGTGAGGGGTTGCGGTGTAAGGGTTGATGTGTATAAAAGGATGTTGTGGGGATTGTGGGGATTTTGATGAGGTGTTGTGAATCTATTTCTGAAATAGGGATTTTATATGCCTTGGGCTCCATAGTAGAGCCTTGACCTAGAAATGGTCGTGGTAAAAATTTCCTTCCAAGTCGACGGAAGGTGTACTGACTGGACATTAATTATTTGGTGTTGTGGAGAAGCCTACGCACTAACCTAACATACAAGTCCATAGGCAATCCCAAGGCTTGTAAAGCAAAGTAGGACCCTGTGGACCAAAAAGGAAACACATAATATAGATAAGTATTGGATTATCTTGCAGCTTCTTTCTTATGAATATACATGTGTATATGGTTCGGTTATGAAATTCTAAGCTCTTGTTTAGAGATAAAAACCGATGAGAATAAAATAAACATGTGAATATATTCAATGCTTGAATATAGGTATCATTGGGAGTGAGGAATTTGAGGCCATCCTAGGGGTGCATGTGGACATGCGACTATCCTAAAGAGCTCAAAATGAGAAATAATGAAAAATGTGCTAGTGGAACTGTGAAGGTCCTAGAAGCCAAGAGTTGTAGACAAACCATGTGGAGAGACTCCATGGTTGAGAGGTCTATAATAGACCATAGACACCAAGTGTCATGGCCAGAAAGGGTTGGTCTAGCATTCACGGTGAAGTGAAAGAGGCTAAGAGAATGAAAACCACAGTGGTGGTGTGGGTTCTAGAATGGAACAAGACAAAGAGGGAAAAAATATTGCTTCTCTCTCTTTCCTTTTTTTCGACTATATATATATATACTCATGCATTTAGAAAAACAGAATATTATTGAATGCATGTATGGCTGAAAATAGAATGTGTTTATTAGCTTAAAATAAATTATGAATTCTAGAATAGTTAATTCCCTGTCAAAGAATGGACATGAATGAGCTCATGTGCCTGTTGGGAAAGCCTGAAAAGTATGAAAGTCTTATGAATAATACTTGGACCACCCATGTCAGTCGGGAAATTGATTGACTGGTTTGCATGCTTATATTATGCTTGGCCTAACAGAATTACAATGATGCATTTCACAGGTGAGAAAAGTGAAATCTAGTTGAGCACATTGATCATGGTAGCAGAACGAAAGCTATTGGAATTGGCTGGAAGTATCCTTCAAACAATTGCCAAGACCCAAGAAAATCTTGGAGAGATTCTCAAGATACAGAAAAGGAAGAATGAGATGAACCACCATATTTTGTAGGACACTATTTGTTTGCAAAAGGAGATAAAAATCCTTATGGGAGAAATCCGTAAGGGAAAGGAAAGTGGATCAATGATGGGGCATTTGTCCAATCGGTCCATTGAGAAACATTCCAGGGAAGAAGACTCAAGGGTAATTGAGTAGGTAAAGATGAAGAAACCAGTGAAATGTTGGAAATGCGGAGGACATCATTGCCACTGGAACTGCCCAACAAGGGAACATCAAGATGGTAGCAGCCAAAAAGTTCCTAGATTTGGGGATGATTTGAAAGCTAAGAACCAGCAGGAGAATCTTGTAGACGCCGAAGGGCTTGGTCCTAAAAGTTCAAAGTAAATAATTGAATGTAGGATAGACCTGCAAATTATTTTTTGAAATTTTGGATGTGTAAATTGTATATGTATTCCTAAGTATTGGAACACCGAGGACGGTGTTATTCCAAGGGGGAGGGGATTGCAATACCCTTTTTTTGACCCTAGTTGCATTAAAAGATGCATGATGTATATATTGTAATTAATCATGGCGTGGAGCTAAAGGCAAAATCCCCACCATCGATTTGGTTGTGTTATGTTTCGATGATTGGAATCATTGTCAATGGTATATCTTGCTATCTGGAACCTTATAGTTTTGGCATCATGTAAATATGCACTTTAATGAAATTTAACCCAACTAGCTCTGTCAATGCAACCATGATGAAAAGGGCATGAGTTTCCTAAGGATAAGGCAAGGGGAACTATTAATCTTGGGCTAATGGGAAAAGCCAGGTGTCAGTTGTTGAACCCATTTAGTTGTCACCCACCCTTTTGACTCACTCACCTTTCCTTGTCTCATCAGCCAACAACCACATTTAAAACTGTTGTTGTTAGTGGGAAGTTATTGTTGGGTAATGGTGGGTGGTAGGACTGTCAGTCCTTTCCCACACGCACACTCCACCAGTGGGCTCATTCCCTCACATAGAGAGTAGGGTACAGACCATGATTCCATTCTCCATTCTTCCATTTTGTCTTACTCATCCTCACGTAGATGAGGGTTCTCTCAACTTATCATGCACATGATTCTTCATTGTTTTCCTCACGCAGAGAGATGGAGAAACCGTTTCTCTGTCACCCACGATCTTCTTGTGAATGAGCCATTCACAATTTGTACTCGAGTGTATGTTTTCCTTATTGATTTGTGTTTTGTGTATGTTTTCCTTACCAATTTGTGTCCTGTATATGTTTTCCTCCTGTCCATGCTAAGAGTCTGATTTCTCTCCCATTTTTGGATTGTGTATTTCCTGCTACTTCATTGTTGATATCAAGGCTATTGATTTCCCCACATTTTTGTTGGTTGTGGTATTCAGTTACATTTTTTGTTTTCTATGGGTTATTATTGAGTTTTTTTGGCCATCATAGGGTCAATAACAACTCAAGGATCAGATTTCCTTGCCCAAGCTGTGAGTTGCTTGTTTTGTTGTGTGTATGTAGTGGTTGGTCTTGAGAATGTGTTGGAGTGGGGTGAAGGATTGGTTTGCTAGATAAACCTAGTGTGTTTGGGAGCCACACAAATAGAGCTAGAGGGATGGCTTTCATCTCCACAACCCTTGAATAGCACTAGAAGGGAGGTCAAGGCCCGAGGCACTGTGTAGTAGAGAAGGGGATGGTTTCCTTGTGTTGGGTGTGTGGGGGCGTCCTAGTAGTTAGGATAGTTGTGGTGTAGGATTCCTTATCTCTTCAATGGGCTCACCAGTTTAGTAGTCAGCTTTTCCTAGCTCCTTGATCGCCTGATAAACCCAACTATGTCAGCTTGGCCGATTTGTGTATCCTTGGCTATGTCTAAGCCTCCTTGTTCCTTATTCCTTGGGGAAATCATGCCCAGCTCAGGGTTGGCAACGTTGATGAGAGACTAAGGAGCACATTGGCCTATGGTTGGGTGGAACATTGCAGCGACGTAACTGGTTGTGGGACAAGTTCTTTATAAGATAAGTATTCTTGAAAATTTCATCTCTACATTCATATTTATTGATAATGAATTGTGATGAACATATTGAATGCTTGAATGTATGGTTTCTCTTCCATTGTATGTTAAACAATTACGCATCTCTACATGTTTTTACTTCCAAGCATTTTATTTCAGTTTATATGTATGTACATGTTCATGGGGCTAGTTGCCCAGATGGTTAGTGGTATGGTAGTGTCCTCTTCATCGATCGGAGGGTCAGGGACGTTACAATCAAACTGAGTGGTACAATACCATACCAATATTGGACACCAAATTACATTACCATATTCATGCTAATGATATTGGCATGATAACCATGCCAAGTGTTACCATTATCAAATTACAACACCGTGTGTTTATCATAATACTATTAGTTTTGGCATAAATACAATACCATTTTGAGTTGGACATTAAGTCTCTAGGTGCATATAGCTCATCCTCTTCTCTTATTTGATTGAATTTCTAAGCACATCTCGAACCATACAAACAATCACGCATTATTTTTTCATATATTGGCATAACATTACACAATGCCCAAAGTTACAATGCAATATTCTCCTTTTGAAAATATTGTTTGTAATGTTTTGTGGTTTCTAGGAAATTATTTGAAGTTAGTTTAGTGGCTTCTATTTTTTTTTCAAAATTCCAGTCCATCACCCTTGCATTAAACTGAGTAAGGTGCAAATAACTCCTCCTAGTATTTTGAAAGGTTCATTGTAAATTACATGGTTTTTCCATCATTATCCTACAAAAATATTACCCCATAATTTTTCCAATCTCCATTCCATGATCCTTTGAAAATTCTCCAGAATCCATGTAATTCAAAATGACTAAGAGAAAGGCAGTCTATGAAATATCATCCTCCTAAGCCATCTCTAGTAGCTATGAATGAATTTTTGTATATTCCATCTTCTTTATAGAGAAATGAGTCATGATTAAGGTTCCTCTACTATTCTTTATCTACGGTGTGTTTTATTTAAGATGTTTTTGTCCCACCATCTTCAAAATAATGTTTAATGTAAATTTCAATAGATAAGATCAAATATATTCACCACAGATCATGGTTGTAAATCTAGTCATGAAATTGTGTTGGAATTAATTTACATGATTATGAACTATAATCTCAATAAATGTAAATCTATCTAGAGATACACATTTAAGTCTCTTTGTACATGAGTTGTTCATTTCCATCAGTATCATTGATGTTTTTTTTTCTACATGGATTCTTGTAGTGGAAAATGAACAAACCTCAAATTTTGTGTAGAACAAGGATACATGGATCCTTGGGTTTGGAGGACATTTCATTATTTTATTAATTCTAGTTCATTTATAGGAAATAGACCATAAAATAGAGGATATTTTGTTAGAGGGGAACATAGAATGAAAACTTATCTTTTCAAGTAATACTTTTATGCATGCTTTCCATCTTCATAGTGTAACACCATATACTAATTGTCTAATTATACAATGAACTATTAATATCAATTAAGATCTAGTCGAATGCCATAAAATTATTTTTCCAACATTATCTTTCAAAACCCCTATAATGGTGGCATATTAAATGGTTTTACAATCATCATAACCCAACATTGATAATATGATAGAAAATTCTTCTTTGGAAAGTGTAATCCTTTAGATCGTGTTAGTACTAAGACTATTTACTAGTTTAGAATTATGATAGAGCATAATAAAAATCAATAGATTTAGATTTTAGAGATCAAATCTATGATTTATAGGATTTTTGGGTTTCATTCTATACAATTTAAGATGCACAGGACTAGAGACAAATTGATTTATAGGGAGTGTTATTAAGAGCCAATTTCTAGGTGTATGTTCAGTAGTAAGTGCAAAATGGGATGAGTGACAATAATTTATGGAACAAATTGAATAATGTAAGGCATATTTTAGATGAATATTACATATTCCTGATGATAGAAAATGTACTAAGCATTGTAGAGTTCAGCAGTTCAACAAAGCTGTAAGCTAAATATTTGTGAGGTTTATAGTAAAGATGGATTGGACATTAACACATGAAAAATAGTAAATAAACCTTGATTTCAATTCAAAAATCAAGTTTCCTTGATAAATATATCATGCATATGATACCAATATTTGATACACATCACTTAGACACCTTCATAAAATCAATTTCGAACAAGAGCAAGCTCAATACTATTATTAACTCAAGAAAAATTTATAGGGACAGAATAATTATTGGAATAAAAGGATAAATTTACAATAACAAAATTATAATTACAATCTAACATAATATTGAGATCTCCATAGTATTTCCCTCGTTCTCAAATAGACTAGTCCTTATACATATGACCCAACAACCTTTAGAGAGACCCTGTCCAAAATTTCCCTCATGAAATACTCTGTTGGGATTCAAATGTCCATTGTAGAGGGTATTCCAAGGCTTGATATGGTTCTCCTACTTCTTTTTAATACCTTATTTTTCCCAAAACTGATTTTCCCTTTCTGGTGGTTACAACTCAAACTCCCCAAAAACTTGTTGGATGATGGTTGTCCCATTTAATGTCTCTTAGAGGCCTTCAATTTTTTTTCTTTTCATTTATTTTAATGCTTAATTCCTCTTGATAGTTTTCTTGATTGTATAGGTCCCCATTCCTGTCCTGGAGGTGGGGTAAGGAGAATGAAAGTTTGTTGGAATTATTTTGCAACAAACTGTAGTGAATCTTTCATGGTATGAGGAATGGATTGATGTACAAAAGCTTTCTGGGAGTGGTGCATCTTGCACAATCATCCTTGTCCTTGTAACCCTCCTAGAGAAACAATTATGTTTCATTGGGATATAAACAGGTCTTAACAAGAGAAAAAAACTTCTATCTTATAGGGATACAACATTAGGAACAAGAGTATCTAAGATTAGATCCCATGGTTGAAGAAAGGAGAAAAATATGTACAACGGTCACATTTCATGTCTGATTTCATGTATAGGTGTTCTACATTACTAATATGGAAGATACTTGAAAGGATATGTAAATAAATTAAATGGCATTTATAATTGGTGGAGGTTGTAAAGAGCAGATATCAATATTTACCACATGAATTTACTATAATAGGAATATATGGAACATATACGGAACCTTAAATGATACCTCTATTACTCAAACCCATAAAGTTTCTACTTGAATACACCAGGAAGATGATATAAGTCGATAATATACACTTTGTCAAATCCAAAAAGAAAGGTAGAACATATTTCCCCATATCCATGGGTGGATATGATGTGAATGATAAAAGAGGCTAGGAGGAGGTAATGAAGATATTGAAATCCTTGGACCTACCCCTATATTATCCATGGAATTATGATCCTCATTTGTTGATAGGAAAGATAAATGAAGAAAAATTCCAAACCCTTAAGATCATGAACCTAATCACGATATTGATAAATTGTCCAACAAGGAAATGTATGAAGAAGTCAAGATAATTCTCAAAGAAGAGGAAAATACAGTGGGAGTATCCCACCAAGATTTTCTATCTCCAACTCTTGATCCATCAAACTCTCTACTTTACCTATACTTTCTACATGCCAAAGGGAGCCATAGTAACCAAGGAAGACACAGATTTTGAAGCCCCTACATTAAAGTAATCTAGAACCAATATAGTACATACAAAAAAATGAGCATGGTGGAAAATGAATAATTATCTAGGGAAAATAGATTCCCCTTACCTAATCATCCCCAAATATGCATAATTTAATAGAATATATGATGAGATTCATGAATATGATGAGGAAGATATCCCTATGGTGAGACAAATACTCCAAAAAGGAATGGGAAACATAACACCAACATTAGAACTCAAACAAGGTGGTGAGGTGGAAGTGCATATAATTCCTAAAAGACACATTCCTATCCATCATAAAGAGTTATTTCGCTACCAAAAACTGCTTTCCATAAATAATCTATGGGTTATGATATAGAGAAGGGGCTTGGAAGAGCTGGAAAGGGTAGAAAGGATCCTATTCGAATTGAAAGAAGAACTCATAGGTTAGGGATTGGAGCCAATGTAAATTCACCTATGGAGGAGGAAGCAAGGCCACTTGATACAAGTCATCGAATTCCTCATGAAACACCGCAATAAGATACTATAGTTACAAATTCCCCTAACTTTGAAATACCATTGTGTTTTGAACAAGGAAATATTTTTGAGGAATCAAAATTGGATATTATTGAGAAATGCAAACATAGGATACACCATTCATTCAATAAGTGACAAGTGACCCTCTACTCAATGAGGAAAACAAGTAAATTATGGCACTTTATTCAAACCTAGTCCATATCACTATTCAATTCCCTACAAGGGAAGAGCGTCATCTTAGGATGGGAATAAAGACCAATCTCCCCTCTTTACAACCTCCCCCAACTGGAAATGACATTTAATTTATTTTGGAATCCTTATAGGAATATCCCCTATTATCAATGTATCCTTGTACATGAAACAAGACAACTTGGAATCATTTTCCCTTTCTTTTTAACAACATGATCCAACTTACATATTGTTGTTCCTCAACTCGTACCCATATAAGTTGGTAATTATTTTATGTTCATAAGACCTAAATATATCTCAACGAAAACACAATTCATTCTCTAGGAGGGTTACTGTTCCAAGGAGGGTTGTGTAGGATTCACCACTCCCACACCACTTTAGGTCATAAATCCAATCCTCATACCAAGGAATGGTACTGTAATTTGAAAAGGAAGTAAATACTAGTCTTCTACCCTAGGTGCCTATAGATAAACTTGGAAACATTGATTGGGTTTAAAAATAAGGTACATGGTCCAAGGGAATGGAATTAATTGTTTGGAAAGTAACTCTTAGCATTATTTTTAAGGAAGGAGGAATAAATGCATCTTAAGGAAACATAACTCAATAAAGAATATAAGGAGTTCCTTAATCATGACCTAGTTCACTAAAAAATGATGTAATATCTCTCATATACATTAAACAACAAAGAATTAACAAGATTCTCGTTAAGGTATCTAACATACAAAGAAAACCATGCATGAATAGTAAATGTATATCGACAAACTCATGCAATTAAATTAGGACATTTAAATCATTAGAGAGAACTTTTAGCAACATATATCAGACACTTTATGTTTGAATACTTGGGGAAAATGGCCTCAATATTGGTTTCATATCAATTGCATTCTCATAATTCTTTAATTACAAAAGGGGTAACCCATTGATATATTCCATAGCCTTATTATCTTTCTCTAAAAAACATAATTTCTCTAATTCCATTACAAAGAAGAAAAAGGGAAAGAAGGAAAAGAAAGGGCCAATATTGTGGATCGTGTACAACTTTTCTTTGAATTTATTGTAACTTCTCAAATATAATAATTAACCCCTTTTTTTTTCTATTTTGTTGATCCTTTAGACTCCTTGGATCTAGAAGTTAATTGTATTTTCTAGGGTATATTCCAGTGTGATTTTTTATTTACATCATGACTATGAACTTATTGAGTTGGCATTGAAAATTATTTTTTGTATAGTTCAAAAGTTATTATATTCCATAAAATTCCATATCCCATGTTTCCTCATTTATTCATATTTTCCAACATGTATTTTTTCCATGGTTTAGAGGATTCAATACCTTCATGTGCTGACCTATATTGTGTTTAATTCAAATGATGAGAAATATTGTAGAAGAGAGATAAGCAATTCAGTAAACGCGGATCAATTATTCATGGAAAATTAAACACACACGAGACCTAAATTGGAAGAATAATAGTTCATCCATTAACCAATAAATAATATCTAATGCAATGGTGTTACAAAAAGGAGAATTTGAATTCCTTATATAGGACTCAAATCCACCAACCTGGAATGACTCAAGATCTAACTCGGTTTAGGAAAATCACCACTAGAGGTCACTAATGCCACTTCGGATCACTAAATCAGTTCACAACTAGTTAAGTGATTGAGTTAGGTGAGAAAAGGTTCCCTACAAGTTCCTCAAATCATGCAAAGTAGCGCGAGGATGACTGAAAGTGAACTAACTAATGAAAATCATAGCATAAAAATTTTGGCTCCCTTTCCTAAAAATTAGGCCCTCCATTTTAGACCATAAAAACCCTTAAACTGAAATTAGAATGGGCCCTAAAAATTTCCTTTTTTGGTCTGTAATTTATTCTTTTGAAAAACCCTTAAAATTCCAAAATTTTAGTCTTTTAGGGCATTCCTCCTTCATCCCATGGACTCATCATTCTTCTTAGTGGCCTACAAAACCTAGGTTGAAACTCTCTCTCAATGCATACCTACCTTAACATCCTATTGTTGTTACCTTCATGCCTCTCTTACAGCCCTAGTGATCCCCTTCCTTTTCCTTCTCCTTGCATTCGTCTCTTGTTTAGGGTATGATTTGGTTGAAACAACACTTTATAGTCATATTCCCAGTATGATATCGGTATGTAAAAAAAGGTTTAGACACTACAAAAAAATTTACATTTAGGGGCGGTTGTCTTCCACCTCCAAAAGTCATTTTTAGAGGTGTTTTTGGATTTTGTGGAGGTCTTTACAAAACTGCCCCTAATAGCACTGACACTAAAAGATTTGACTTTTAGGGGCGATTCTAGAAGAAATCAAAACCACCCCCAAAAGTGACTCTTAGGGGCGGTTCTAAACCGCCTCCAAAAGTGACTTTTGGGGGTGGTTCTAAACCCCCTCCAAAATTGACTTTTGGTGGCTGTTTTAAACCCCCCCAAAATTCTCTTTGGGCACAGTTCTAAACCCCCTCCAAAATTCACTTTTGGGGGCGGTTCTTTTTTCGGAGGTGGTATTTACAAAATCACCCCTAATAGCAACGACGCTAAATTTTTTTACTTTTAGGGACGATTTTGGAAGAAATAAAAAATGCCCCTAAAAGTGACTTTTTGGGGTGGTTTTGATCCTCCCCCAAAAGTGATTTAGGATTGGTTTTGAAATTGGAGGTGATCTTTACAGAACCACCCCTAATAGCACCAATGTCAAAAGTTTTTTCCTTTTAGGGGAGGTTTTGGAAGAAATCAAAACCATCCCTAAAAGTGACTTTTAGGGGCGGTTCTAACCCCCCCCCCCAAAAAAAGTGATTTGGGGGTGGTTTGGGATTTGGAGGAGGTCATTAGAAAACTATCTCAAATAGCACCTATGCTAAAAGGATTGAATTTTATGCGCGACCTTGGAAGAGATCAAACCCACCTCTAAAAGTGACTTTTGGGGGCAGTTATAAGCCCCCCAAAAAAGTCACTTTTAAGGGAGGATATAAAACCCCCTCGTAGGTACCTACGGGGGCGGTCCAAAACCACCCTTAAATTTCTATTATAAAACTTTTGGGTCATTTTTAAATGCCCCTCATATGTACATACGGATTTGGCTCAAAACCCCGCTCGTAGGTACATATGGAGTCAGTTCAAAACACCCCTCATAGGTACCTACGGAGGTGGTTCAAATCCCCCCTAGTAGGTACCTATGGAATCAGTTCAAAAACCCCAACCTAAAACACTTTACAAACCTTTGGGGGAGGTTATGAGACCCCCTCGTAGGGACATATGAAGTCTGTTTAGAATCCCCCTCATAAACATAATTTAAAATATCAATATTGCAATATCATTACGGCACAAAGGAATCAAACATTCAACCTCCTGCTTGTAAAGCAGGTGCTCTACCATTGATCTAGAACCCTTTAAGAATTGGAGAAAGGGGCAATATTAACACCAATATTGCATCATTTGTAATTCTAGTAAAATACTAATAATCCCAACATTGTTTTTGAATCAAGAGACCTAAGAAAGTAGTCTGAATGGCTCTTACCTTATAATTTGGCTAAACTTGAAAGGTTTAAAATGAAGAATTGATTCAATAAATAAAACAATAATACAGAAACGTTTTGCAGGATAAAGTTGGCATTCAAGTTCATACACATACTCTATAAGTGAAAATATAACTAGAATTTGAAGTATTCATGGATAAGAATGAGCATCTTTTCAAATGGTTGCTTGATGGATCCATGTAAGAGTAGCCTTATCTTAAAATTTGTGTCAGTAGATCAATGGGTTCTACAGTTATAACATATTTAGACCCAACTTAGTCTAGTCTAGTGATATAAAAATCATTCAACTACACTATGGAGAAATACAAAGATTAAAATTGCATAGCACAAATAAATCTATTATCTTTTCTAAGATAAACAACTCATAATAATGCATTTATAGATATAGAATACCTACAGCTGATATAATCATGAATGAACACCACCATCACTCAAAAGGCCATTGAGATGAAGTGTGCCATTTTCAAAGCATTCCTTACTATATTTAAACCCTTCTCCCTCATAGATTTTTTCCAAAGGGAAGAGCATAATCCACCAATTTTGCTCTGCATCCAAAGTCAAAATCAAAGTTAATATGCTTCCCATTATAAAAGATGTAACAAAATTAAATAGTAGAAATATCCTTTCAGTTACCATTTATACAATTATAAATTACATCTTATACAAATATCATATGATATCACCCCAATTTGTAAGGTGGTCAATAAATTAACTATTACATAGCCATGATTTCAAGAAAATGTTAATGCTTACCAAATCTTAAAGCATGCAAAGATACCCAATGTATAGGATTCTCATAAGTCACTATGAATGTAGAAATGATCCACATGAAAGATATTCCTTCTTCATTCTAATCCTTGACAGTTCATCAATAATTTTCCAAAACTAAAATATCCACAACCATTAGAGGAAATTTGGGGTCTAAAATGGGCCTTATAAGAAAACGTGCCAAAATAAGTTTTTGTGAGTTGGAATTCAAGAACCAATAGAATTTCAATAAAATAAGTAACCCATAATGGTTGAATTGACATATTTGTCATTAAAAAAAACTACTTTTTTTGTTCGTATTTTCGACATATCTCATTGTGTTTTTACCCAAATTTTGATCAAGAGAGATCGTTAGATGTAGAATTTCATTATGCATCCAACAAGTACCCACACTGCATACTTTTGATGGACCCCTCTACCCCAAAAACAAGAAATACCTGAAAAAACGTGATGATGATGTCATCATCACGTTTTTTTCAGGTATTTCTTGTTTTTGGGGTAGCGGGGTCCGTCAAAAGTATGCAGTGTGGGTACTCGTTGGATGTGAAATCAAATTCCGCATCCAATGAGCTCTCCTGATCGAAATTTGAGTAAAAACGG
>LPNX010965856.1:238867-288662 GCA_001517045.1 Pseudotsuga menziesii | reverse complement strand
TCTTCCTCCAAAATTAATCAATATTATTTTATTATTTTAACTATTATTTTATTATTTTTCTTAGGAGGCCCATTTTAGACCCCAAAATTCCTCTAATGAAGCAAAAATAAAGTGAGCTGCTTGTTTACCTTACTGGAAAATAATAGATATCAAGAATAGTAAGTCATAGAGGATAGTACAGTCGAATAAGGAATTTTTTCTTTCTTTGAAGGATCTAGAAAATAGCGTAAGAGTTTTATTTAATCTAGTTGATTCATTTAGATTGATAAATTAGCTTTAGCTTACATAGCTTCTTAGCTCGCAGAAGCTTTTAGGTAGCTTATTGGAGCTTAGTTAGCTTGAGAATGGTTTTATCTGTTAACACTATTATTGTCCCACACTAAATGATTTGAGGGATAAGGTATGCAAAACTTTGCAGTGATCCACCTTGGAGAATACTGAAATTCCCACTAAAATTCCCCTTGGGCCGTCTCTTAATCTTTGAAAATATGCGAAGGAAGGGAAACCAAGTCCAAAATTATGTAAGAAAGAGAATACTTATATTTGCCAAAGATGCGGGGAAGGAGATTTTGTCTCAACAGTGGTGATTTGGAGGTGAGTTAGGTCAATGGTTATAGTATATTTTTGCATATGTAATATGCACATCCCAAATCACTTTTGTATTTTCGTGGAACAGGTTAAGACAACTGCATTTTTCAAGGGTCAAGATCAACCAAAGCCTAGATCAATGAAGAGGTTCATGTCAATTACGCTGAATCAAAGCGCTCATGAATTTTCCAATCTCTAAATCCATCAAATGGGTTAAATATGGGAAAGTTTTGAAGGAATAGATCGAGTTAGGGAAAGATCGATGAATGGAAGCACCTCTGGTAATCGGACACGCACAAAGTAAATCGCCTTCAAGATTAGGAAATTGTAAACCAACCATTACACATGGACAATGGATATTGGAGATATTTCAAATCGAAGGGCTGGAAATGATTTTGACCGTCAAAATTTGCAGGAGGGAGAACCAAACACGAAGGATGTGTTTTGGGGTGAGATCCACTCATTCCCAAGATCTGTTGTTAATGTGATCGTTTTGGGTAAGTGTGGAAAGGGTCGAAATAACAGGAAATCAAATATCGAGACACCATTGGAGTGGATCTATAGATAAAAAGTTGAGTTTCACAGCACAGATCACTCCCCAGAATCTAAAAATTTTGTTGCATCAACCATATGATAGACATAAAGGTATCCTGATTATTGACCGTCAGAAGACAAGTTTGGCTTCCACACAAAGAGGGAGACATAATGAACAAGAATATTTTGATACCGTCTTGAGGAAGGGTAGATGGATCCAGGATGTCTAGTCTATGTTCTCTCATCCAAATGAGGGATGATGAATAATGAGGCCAGAAGTCATTTTAATGGTTGATAGTATGGCGCCATAGTAGAAATGGTGACATGACTAGTATCTAAGCATAAGGTTTGGATCCCAAACCCATGTGACCATGCATGGTGTCAGCATGATACTCGATGATGGCATGTGTGATGGTGTTTATGGGGCCATCATCAAGTCTGATCTCCTATCTCTTTATAAACGCCACTTTTAGAGCCATTTGAAGACATAGACTAGGCGAATATTGAAGAGAGGTTGCGATGGTTAAATATTAGTCTACTGAGAATATTGAGAGTCTTAAAGAAAGTATGTAATGGCTATATTGTTTGAGAATCTTGTTTATTAAAGTGTTCTTTTAGTTGGGGATCCTCAACACAGAATTCCACTGATTAAGTTTTCATGATAGGGGAACTCGAACCATCATGGTAAGGACCTTCATTACATGAGAAAAGCTTTTCGGCGCCAGTGAGGTCGAGGCAAGGATGTTCATCACATTAGATGGACCTACCAAGGTTGGTGTGGGAATTATTTTCCTAATAAAATATAACACCCCCATGGGAGCTGTGCTTGGAATTTCTTGTCCAATGGGTATCCCTCCAAAACCTCCAAACATGGTCGTTGTCTCCATAATATCAGCATGTGGTGACCATTGCTAGAGGCAATTGGACCGAATGTTCAGATGGGAGGAGAGTAGTTTGAAGGCCTTCATCATCATCATTGTGAATTCCACTTGCCAACTTTATCTCGGGTGATGATGAATCCATGGAGGTGTCACACCATATGACCTATAGGAGGAACCTCCTACTAGGAGAAGAGAATTCCAAGAATCGCAAGCCTCCTTAAGGACTTAAGTTACTATCAAAAAAAGTGTGGTCCTTCCCCATGTCCCCACAAATAGTAGTGCTACTAGGAGAGGAAGGGACGGGGTGGAGAGATGAACACAAAAGGAACACAAACCTTCTTTCTAGCTGTGAACACAAGAATAACGGTTCCATCCAGCATAGAATGAACAAAAATGTAACAAAAAGGAAAAGACACATTGTATATCCAACAGGTGAAGAAATAACTCAAAAACAGTGAGCATATAGCTTCCATATACATCCCGAGCTGTCATTTTCAAGACAAGTGAGCCCAAAACTGAAGATGTTGCACTACCATTTAAGACCAGCATGCGCATCGCTCCATAATGTCTTGTTTTGTGTGTGTGAATCATGGTGAATGCACCACATCCGAGGTTGTTAAGTTTTTTTTATCAATATTGTAACTAACTTCTGGCCCTATTTCGAGGTTAGTCTCGGGGGTCAAAAGCACTATAAAGTTTACTCTTTGTAGAGGGAGAAAGGGGTTGGTTGGAACTCATCATATTTTTGTTCTTATGTAATTTTTATTTTCTTTAATGTAAGAAACATATCCGAATTCCAGCCTTTGAATACAATAATTCTTTTGTATTTCTCAGTTACAATCTATAATCTTATTTCCTTATGTGCATGTATTTCTTGATATTCTTATTGCTATGTTTTCTTCATGTCTTTAACTAGTAAATAATGGTTTGGAATTCATATATATTCTTATGCTCTGGCCATTGTTTTGGACATCCAACAAATGTTTCTTTCAAATTCGGTGTAGAATTCATCTCTTCGATGCTCTACATTGATGGACTATCATCGTTCTTCATTTCCCACCAGACCCAAAACACATCGACCATAACCGAACTACTACCTTTCTCTTGCAAACATTTCCTGTGTAAGGCACTCTTTTTTTTGTAATTTGTGACTCCATATCCCAATACATCTTTACCTCATTTCAACCGCCAACATTTGAATTCTATTCCATGACAATATATCTAGCCTTAATAAATATATTGTGAGAGATCCCTCTTTGGAAATGGGGAAGCCAACTCCCTTTCCTAAAGTGGTTATGCTATTGCCTCAGGGTTCACCTTTCCACAACCTCTGGGTGTGCCATCCAAGTGCTCAAAATGAAGAAATCAACACGTTATAATCAATGAAACAATAATAAGATATCTAATTGAGAAATTCATTATTGTGATAACTTACAATTATTCATTAGAGAATGATACAAATTTTCATTATATTCATTTTCATTTTGAAGACCTACATATATCATGAAAAAATGTTATTTTCATATAATCCATTGATAGAAATGTAAAACAAGGCATAACGTATATGAAATTGTAAAAAGATGAAATGAAAATGCCTGAATGAGCTTCTCTGGGTTTCAATAATATCTTATTTTCTACTAAACAAGGCCAACCACGTGAAGGGTGAAGCTCATATGGCCCCTCATCCCCTCACATCACTCTCAATTCCCCACACCCAATCTATCTACTGTAAAAATAAATGAAAGTTACATAACAGAATAAAACAGATAAGATCCATGTAGAACAAAAAATATATTCATGAAAGGTAAATCCAAGTAATAATCTAAGATATGAATTTTCACAGATACAACTTAAATGACAACTGATAAATAAATCATGCATGTTACTTAAAGAACAACATCCATCCATGTGCCTTCACAATCTTGTCAAACATAATCCATGCCATCATCACCTGTAGCTTCATCCTCTTTCCATTTCGTCCCTTCAAAATATGAAACACTTGATAAATCTGCATACTCCAATTCATATCCATTACAATTTCTTGGTCCCTTCAAATGGCATGTCAAAAATAAACACCATTCATTCTCTACCGGATATTGTACATAAAATAACTATTTCTCTACATGGATCATCTTGCACTCTATCCCTACTCAAGCATCTCTTCATATTCACCATGGTGAAACCAAGTTCATCAACTTCCATTCCATTATTCTTGTGTACATATATCCAATCACATTTGAACAATGTATACGACACCAAATAGTAGTCCAATAATATTATTTCTTGAATCACTCCATAATATGTTGTCGTTTGATGTATAGGGTTTTTATTCTTTGCACTTGATATCATTAATGTTTGTGCATCTATGAACAGACCACTATTTTGGGTGGCCTTGACATTTTCTATGCTTTTAACATGAAATATATAGAGATTTATTAAGTAGCCATCATACTTAGTTGCATATGTCCTTGGGCCACGCGCCAACCATTTAAGGGTGCCAGAAATATTTTCTTTTCCTTCCACCTGTAAATTTTTAAATGTCGTTACAAAAACATTGAATTTCAAAATATATTAAAAGAATCTCACCTCCATACATCATAATAGTATTGATCAATGAAGTTCAATTAAATATAATATGAAGAACATATCATTAAATTTTTTCTTAACCAATCACTATATTATTGGTTGTGGATATTTTTTAGTAATACTTCATATTTTTTGGGTTGCGATGTTACTATTGGAAATTTCTATCAAGTGCATCCTATTTTCACGTAATGTGAATAAAAAAATTTATGAAAATATTGTGATATATTATAATAAAAAATGATTTCACAAGGATGTGCTTATTACTTATGTTGGGCTTAGGGCAGACCTGGGTTTTATACTATTATCTTCACACCAACAAAAAGACCCACAGTGTTGGCCCTTTCAGCAACAACCTACGAACAAGTTGCAGTCTCACCTGAAACAGTTATGGGGTGCCGCAGAATTAGGTTTCTGCAAGAAGAAGAGGGGTATTACTGTACCTTTATCCTTAACCACAAATATTTATACAAAATAGAGCTTTGACATTCACATATATAGCTTCACAGTTTAGATAAAAGAACGTTTCTTGCTTAACCCTTAACTGAGAATTCACAGCGAAGTTAATATTTAGCAGTTATCTTACTTTATCTTTTATCTACTTATCAATGCATAAAATAAAACATAACAGAAACAACACAAAACCACCACCACGACACAAGATATAATGTGGTTCACCCCCAATGTAGGGGCTATGTCCACAGAACTATGTTTATATTCAACTCTTTACAAAATCATAGTTCTGATTTGTGCACTCAGTTGCAGATCCTCTTAATCACCCAAAACTGCGCACTCACCTGCAGAACCTTTCTTACAAAAACCCTTTGTGCACTCAAATATAGAGGTCATCCATGCACACAACAAGGACTTAACCTTCAACCAAAACAGGCCTTAGCCTCAATTTATCATCATAATAGAACCTACTATAACCTTACTTGACTTCTTTACGTAAGTGTCTTATTTATACAAGTGCACTATTACAATATCCTGGAATTAAACTATGAGTACCCACAAATCATGGGACATTTACAAAAAGAGGGGCTTTGACTCAACCCTGACACCCCTAAGACTATTTTTTGTTGCAACTCCACTTACAAGCTTCGACAAAAACCGTGGAGTTACCAAAATTAAGGGCCGTTAAGGTGCGCACCCCAACAGGCCCCTAAGACTCACTAGTGTCCAGTCCCAGGACACTGTGCTGCTTGTTTGGTGGAAGAATCATGTTGGTGAAGATAGTAAATTGCTTGTGGAGGCGGCGCATGATATCTTTGGCTGCTTGCTCTTTCTCTACTAACTCCTTTTGCACTCTGTCGAGTTCTGTATCCGTCTACATCTCTGTAAGCATCATCTTTAATCCTCCTACCATCTTTCTCCCTTATATGTCTGTCATCATTGTCATTCCTTCTACTACTTCTACCACTACCATGGCTTGCTCTATCCATTCATCTGTAGCAGACTGCCTGTGTTCCCTATGACTGCCTCTCATTCTGCTATCTTCCTTCTTGAAATATCTTTCGACATCATCTTTCTCTTCGTGGCACTTAGAGTGAACTTCTACCTTAAATTTCTTTCTAGTTGATCGTGTTTGCATTGGCTACTTCGGCGCTGGTAAATTCTCCTCGCGTGGTGCAGATGCAAGTGGATTTCTCATAAGGTTCTGCAGACCCTTCTATCTGAGTCCTCTCAACACTTCCTGGACTTCGCTATCAATTGTCATGGGCGAAATTGTAAAACTCAAAACAATGCAGAATGAAAAATGCGCAAAGATGGGTTTCTTCTTAAAGAATCCAACAATCAAATCTGCCATAATTATGCATCAAAGATACCAAATCTGATCGAACGACGGTAGATCTTGTCCACGCGGTGCTAGATTTCCCAAAATCTCATCATTACAGGTAGTTAAGGCAGTTCACGTGCCAGCGCTACCAAGTCTAGTTTGTCCCAATGGTCACATTTTAGGCTGTGACACACCTTTCTTCTTTGACACAACCACTAACTTCAGCTTCGCCACAATATTGATCTTTGACATAATATTGACCTTCGACCCATCCTGACACAAGCTCCAATAGAACTTCGACCTTCGAACTTTGACAGCCTTAGATACTTCATAGCTTTGAGAACAACTTCATTATAGTCTAGTACCCAATTTCAACTATTCTTGGTGCTTAGACTCTCCTTCTTGTTGTTACTTCTGATTGGGGGGTCCAGGCTTGTCCCTGTACTTCTTTAATCTACTTCCATTCACCGTGGAAGGTAAAATTTCTCCATTCAATTTAGCTAACTGGACTGCACCACCATCGGTAACTTCCTGAACTATGTATGGTCCTTTCCAATGTGTTTTGAACTTACCTGGGAACTTCATGAATTTACTGTTGTACAAGAGCACAAGATCACCAATCTGGAATTGCTTCTTCTTAGTGTGTCTATCATGCCATGCTTTTTCTCTAGCTTTTTGTACTTGCTGCTGGAACCCTACAATGAATCTGTCTTCTTCTAGTTCTAGTATCTTTTCCAGCCTTTCTTTCAACATAGTTAGGTCATCCATCTCTGTGAAGGCAAATATTCTGAGGCTAGGAACAATATACTCCATGGGAATAACTACTTCTTGTCCATAGACTAGTCTAAAAGGTTTATGGCCTTTCAAATTCTTGCAAGTGGTTCTATAAGCCCATAGTACTGCTGGAATTCTAAGATCCCAATCATTTCTGTTAACATTGCAAACCTTTGTCAGAGCGTGCTCAAGGATCTTGTTAAAGGCTTCGACAGTTCCATTTGTCTAGGGATGGTAGGCAGTACTCTTCTGATGATATACTTGAAATTCTTGTGTCAATGCTTCAATAGTCTTATTTAGGAAATGTGATCCTTCATCACTCATAAGAATTTTGGGACACCCAAATCTTGACAAGATATTATCGAAGATGAACTTCGTAGCTGTAGCAGTGCTACAGTTCTTGACTGGTTGAGCTTCAGCCCAACGAGTAAGGTAATCAGTTGCTGTAATAATGTATCTTGCTCCAGATTTCTTTGCAGGGGGATTGATTGGTCCAACAAAATCAATAGCCCACTTGTCAAATGCTTGTAAATTTACCTCTAGAACCAGAGGCATCTCATCGCTTCTAGATGGTTTTCCTATCTTCTAATAGATATCGCAGCTATGGCAATACTCTCTTGCATCCTTATGAATCATAGGCCACCACAATCCAGCTGTCAGAATCTTCTGAGCTATAGATTTTCCTACATAATGACCTCCTGCTACTCCAGAATGTGCCTCAGCCAAAACCAATGGATTTTCATGCTCTAGGACACACCTCCACAGTATTTCATCTGGTCCCATCTTATATAGTTGTCCTACTATCAAAGCGAAGTAAGCTGCTCTAACCACCAGCTGCTTCTTCTGTTGTGTTGTCATCTTAGCAGGTGAAAAACCTGTAGACAAGTACTGAACAATATCCTGAAAATAGTCATCAACCATCTGAATGGAAAACAAATGGGCATCAAGAAGGCCTTCATCCAAACTAGTGGGCTCTTCTCCTGACTCAAGCCTCAACAAGTGGTCAGGCCCTAGGTTAAGTCTTCCAGGCTTAACTATGATCTCAAAGTCATATTCTTGAAACAGAATCAGCCATCTGCATATCCTTCCACCTAACACAGGCTTGTTAACCAAATACTTCAAAGCATAATGATCAGTGAACATATTAAATTGAGATCCTAACAGATAATGTCGAAATTTCTGCAAGGCATAAACCATATCTAGACCTTCTCGTTCTGTCGTAGTATAATTCTTTTTTGCTGTGGACAATTTTCTTCTTGCAAAAGAAATAGAGTGATCAATATTACCTTCACCTGACTGAGCCAATACTATACCCAAAGCAGTGGAGGATGCATCAACATGCACATGAAAATCCTTATTCCAGTCTGGGAATACTAAGATAGGGGCAGTTACCATCTTTTCTTTCAAAATATCCAAGCTTTCCTGACACTCAAGTGTCCATTCAAACTTAATGTCTTTCTTCAATTTCTTTTCCATAGGGGCTGTAATCTGAGCATATCCTTTAATGAATTTTCTGTAATATCCAGTATGACCAAGCGTAGTGCGAAGTTGTTTAACAGACTTCGGAGGTGGCAAGTTCACAATAAAGGCTATCTTCGCAGGATCCATCATCAATCCTTGCTTACATACAATGTGACCTAGCAGAATTCCAAAAGGTGCAAAAAAGATACACTTCTTCAGGTTCAATGAAATTTGATGCTGTCTACACTTGTCTGGCATAAGTCTTAAACTAGCTATATGATATTTCAACAAACCAAAGATAGTCCAATCATCAAAGTAAACTTTCAATAATTTATGTATAAATTCCTTAAATGCAGATATGACTACTCTAGAAAACATAGCAGGTGCATTCTTCAATCCAAAGGGCATAACTGTATACTGGAAAGATCCCATTTCTGTAGCGAAGGTTTTTTTATGTCAATCCTCCAGAGCAATTCTGATCTGATGGTAACCTGAAAATCCATTAGTGAAGGAATATACTTCTTGACCTCCGACATTGTCTAAAACTTCATCTGTAAAGGGAGTAGGAAAAGGATCATGTAAATAGACATCATTCAGCTTCCTCAAATCAACACATATTCTAATTTTTCCCTTGGTCTTCTTTTCTTGTACCACCATAGGGCTAACCCATTCAGACTCTTCGATAGGTTCAATGATTCCTACAGCGAGCATCTTATCTAGCTCTATCCTGACTTTTTCTTTATACTTAGGGTTCAACCTATAAGGCCGCTATTTCATAGGCTTCACATCAGGTTTCAAAGGGATTTTTATCACTCCTATATCACCAAGGATACCTTTCATTTCTGAGAACTTCGTCGGAAATAAGTCCTAATACTCATGGAGAACTTGGGTCACTTTGCTCACCATTTCTTCATCCCAATAATATCCAATGGTAGCATACTTGGGTTGTTCTTATGATCGAATATTTACTATCCTTGTCTTCAAGGGCTGAGTCACTTCAGGTGCTTCAACTACTGGTCCATGTACTTCGCAGTGTCCTTCTGACTCAGGAATGTTAATGTTGCGCAGATCATCATCCTCGTCAATTGCGAGGTTATAGCATTCTACTGCATTAGCTTCTTGTTCCTTCCAATCAGGTTGGTACTCTGTTATTTCTTTATCATCAAACACCTTAGTATGGATCAACCTAACAGCTGCGTCCAAAGCAGGGAAAACCTCATTAATAGCAAATGTGAGCAAAAAACTATCAACAAGACTATCCCAACTTACAGTACCATGGAAAAGATCCACCTCCGCATACCAGTTCTTTGCTACAGGTTCCAGAGTGTGTATAAACCTATGTACCCATTCTTCACAGGGGACATGCTTCCATGCTTCATAACACTGCTCCAAATGTTCCTGAGGGCTATTCTTACCATTAAATCTGCTTCGCACCTCCTGGGGTTGATCCATGAATCTCAGGCAAAGGAAATTTTGACAAGCTCCCCAACTAGGGATATACTTTTTATGACCATTCCACCATCTAGCAAATGTGGCTCTAAATATAGAATCTAGAGTCTCCATTTTCTGTGAATCTAGTACTTTCTCTGAGAATTGTACAATAAACTCTTCTGGTTCTGTCAAGCCATCAAAAGTAGGTAAGACTCTTGTCTGTGAGCCAAGCCATCTGAGAGCCTTGGTAATTCTTGCACATCGATGTCCATGTAGTTCATAAAGTCTATTTTTCCAATTCTCTAAGCCTTCATCTGAATCAGTCATGCAAGAATTATCACACTACCAATCCATTATACCTTCAGTAGTAGGGTTAACATAGTCTTCTTTTTTAGCTGTGATGTTGTAAATATGATCCAAAACATCCCAATCTTCATCTCTGATTGGCTCTATGTACCTTTCTCCTTGAGAAGGGTCCAAGGGTACTATGACTCTCAAGCCTTTTCCTTCAAAAGCCATATGCCTGCTCTTAAGGTTGATTACTGTAGAATTCTCTATTTCCCATTCAATTTCTAGCAAGGCTGGATAGGGGTTGCTATCATCAATTATTTCAATGACTTCAAAATCTACTAAGGTACTGACTCCATCAATGTCTACTGGGACACTAGGGAATCTTCCTAGGGGAACAATCTTCTGCTGATTGGCTAATCTCAACTATATAGGGGACCAATCGAGGGTAGGTTTTCCCATTTGTTCCCATGTCTGCTTAGTTAGGACATTTACTTCTGATCCCAGGTCTAAAATGATATCAATCATGTCATATTCTCCTATCTGAGCATGCAATCTCATTTCTCTTCCAGTTCTTCTAACTCTATTAACAGTTTTTTCTTTACCAGAGCTTCGCTGAGGTTTACAAGAAGCAATAAATTTCTGCAACTCATTTAAAGCATTCTAATTTATTAAGAGATTCATACAAATCTGTAAAAATGATGACAGTGTACTTACTTTATCCGTCGAAGCTTCTTGAAACTGTAACTGTTGTTGATGCTATTGCGCAGGTGCTACTGATGTGTTCGGATCAGCAAAGTCTTTTTTGGCTTCCATAAATGTTTCTTTTTCTCTTGCCATGTCGAAGGTTGGAACTTTCTCTAGGGTCTTACGAAACCAAGCCTTGTCAAGCTGTTTCTCCTTATTCTGCACTTGCATCATAGCTCCACTCCTTGTAACAATGTTAATGGCTGGGACAGGTCTTTCCTCTACAGCAATCATTTGAATATTTTGAGTAGGAGTGCCATTTCTTTCTTGAATCTTGGCTATCAGCTGTGGGCATTGCTCAATCACATGATCGACTACTCTGCAATATCGACATGTCATAGTTGGGTTTCGATAGTCTCTATCTAGATGTCCTGCCTTATTACAGTTATAGCACACAACCTAGCCTCGACCTCTTCCAATCATACCACCATGACCACGACCTCCAAAAGTACCTCGACCTGATGTACTACCATGGTACCCATATCCATCATTGCCTTGTGCATCATTTTGTACTCTATAAGCATCATAGGTTCGCTCTCTCATGAGGTCAAAGCTATGACATTCATCTTCATTGTGTCCTACTGACTTACAGAACTTGCAATAGGGATTCTTACGTAATTGCACATATCTTTGTAGTAGATAGCAGTCTTCAGGTCGATGCCGGCCAGTTTTTCTATAGATCTCACAATATAGAACATTAGGGTTAAATGGGTTTGGCACACCAGTATTCAGGTAATTTATTAACGCAGGACACTGTTCTTTGTCGTGATATTCTGTCTTACATCGTGTACACCAAACCTCTTCGCGAATAGATTTCCCCTTCTTCATGTCGCGAAGCTCCAAATCCATTTCTTCCAATTGCGCTTGTATTTGGGCTATGCCAGAATTATCTTCAATAGGAGCTGTTTCCAGTCTCATGGCAATTTACAAAGCTTCTTGCTGATCAGCAACCTTCTATTGCATGAGTGGAGTTCTGATATGAGGTAATAATGCTACAATGAACCATTCTTTATGCTACGCTGGTCCAATAGTGAAACTAACTTGATCTAGCAGAACTTTGAACCTCTGTTCAAAGTCCCAAACTGATTCATCTCGCCTCTACTGAATCTCTTTCAGTTCAGTTATACACTGTGAATCTGATTTAGGATTCTTGAACTCTTTGATCATTGCTATTTTTATATCAGCCAAGACATGGTTCTGAGTACTGGAAAACTTCATAAACCAAGTCAAATCTCGGTCTCTAAAAGAAGTGACCAGCTGCGCTCTTCTTATATCTTGATCCATAATGTTCTTATCCAGTTCCTTTAAATACTGGGAGTTTGATATCATCATTCATATGGGCCATGGCGGATCGAGGGGGGGCAGGAGGGGGACTAGTAGTAGGAGGAGTGGAACTTACTAGGGTAGACTGACCTGCGACAGGAATACTCGGGCTAGGGTTACTTTCAGACTGCGATGGGTTCTCAGGGATAACAGATCTTCACTACGGGGTTGTAGGAGGGTTTCTAACAGAAGAGGTTTTTTTAGACTTAGAGTCTTCTGGACTTAATGGGGTATACTCGGTATTCTGATCTAGGGTATAGGATCTAAAATTTCTCTTATATCTTTTAACGCTTCACAGCAAATCACTTTGCTCGTCGAAGTCACTTTCACTTCCAAACATAAGTTAGTAGCAACAAATCTAACAATCTGATTCCATAAGAAATATGCCTTTTTCAACCAAGAGCATTTTAATTTTCAAACTAAATGAACTCAAGTACGTACCCCTTGGTCCTTTGAAAAACTGTCGTTTAGCTTTGCTGAAGGAAGTACTTGTGTCGATGGCAAACTCTGTCACAAATGCTTCAAGGGTTCGCGTTGTCCAGAAATCAACAGCTCGTGATATTGCGTTGTTCACCCTTTTCAATATGTTAATTGTTGCAGGGGTCCAATCAGGAAACTGATCTTCCTTGAAGTTTGTCTTTCTTTCTGTCAACCTGGATAACCACTGGTGCAATTCTATGTGGATACTACCAAAGAAAATTTCGTAACTATTAGTAAAAACGTACCTTTGCAAGAGGTCATCTTAGCGATGACGAGGATCCTTATTTTCTTGTTCAGCAAATTTCAGATAGGTATCTTCAATCCAGTCACCGATTTCTTTTATGGAGGGCCTCCAAAACATATCCCTCTAGGTATGATGTAAATCCCTCTTGAGAAGATACTGAGTTCAACCGGAAATGGAACCAATTTGTTGGGCTTAGGGCAGACCTGGGTTTTATACTATTATCTTTGCACCAACAAAAAGACCCACAGTGTTGGCCCTTTCGGCAACAACCTACGAACAGGCTGCAGTCTCACCCAAAACAGCTATGGGGTGCCGCAGAATCAGGTTTCTGGAAGCAGAAGAGGGGTATTACTGTACCTTTATCCTTAAACACAAATATTTATACAAAATAGAGCTTCGACATTCACATATATAGCTTCGCAGTTTAGATAAAAGAACGTTTCTTGCTTAACCCTTAACTGGGAATTCACAGCGAAGTTAATATTTAGCAGTTATCTTACTTTATCTTTTATCTACTTATCAATGCATAAAATAAAACATAACAGAAACAACACAAAAGCACCACCACGACACAAGATATAATGTGGTTCACCCCCAATGTAGGGGCTATGTCCACAGAACTATGTTTATATTCAACTCTTTACAAAATCATAGTTCTGATCTGCGCACTCAACTGCAGATCCTCTTAATCACTCAAAACTGCACACTTAGCTGTAGATCTGCGCACTCACCTGCAGAACCTTTCTTACAAAAATCCTCTGCGTACTCAGCTATAGAGGTCATCCACGCACACAGCTGGGACTTAACCTTCAACCAAAACAAGCCTTCGCCTCAATTTATCATCATAATAGAACCTACTATAACCTTACTTGAATTCATTACATAAGTGCCTTATTTATACAAGTGCACTATTACAATATCATGGACTTAAACCATGAGTACCCGCAAATCATGGGACATTTACAAAAAGAGGGGCTTTGACTCAACCCCAACACCCCTAATACTATTTTGAGTCACAAATCTGCTTACAAGCTTCCACAAAAACCACGGAGTTACCAAAATTAAGGACCGTTAAGGTGCGTGCCCCAACAACTTACTCTATCCAAGGTTGAAATTCATCTATGTTGTGCAAGACCCATATGTGGGATTGTAACAAACTAGTTTTATCTAATTCAATATAAGTTCCACTAGATAAGGCCTTCCCATATTGTCCATCCTCTCCTTCTTCATTGTCCCAAGATTCATTTCTACTAGGCATGCTATGAATATATTCCATATCTTCAACATATCGAACAAAAAATTTTACGGATTCCTCCACAATGTAGTTTTCACCTATGCCGCCTTCGAGTCTATTCTTATTTTTCACATAACTTTTGAAAACTTTCACATTCCTAGAAAAAACACACAATTTGTGGTGAAATTAAAAGTATGAATAAAGAGTTGCTAGTAATGTATTATTATTATATGCACTTAAAATGTTGGAATTTATGTGGATTTGCACTTAATAAAATTTCACTGACCTTTCAAAAGGGTACAACTATTAATATGCGACTAGTCCACAATAATGTAGCTCTCTCACCAAGTGTATAGTCAAATATATCATTATATGAAAGAATGAAAGGGGGAAATATTTTTCAAGTACGCACAAATTTTCCAAAACATCATTTTTTAAGTTATCAAGATCTGTTGGATCCACCATATTTGCACCAATTCACCTATAAATGAAGCAAAGCCTCCAAATAGTGTTTCAAACTGTGTACAAACTACTTTTGGTAGCACATGGCACAATGCTACTGGAAGGATTTGTTGCATGTGAAAATGGAAATCATGTGATTTCATACTATGAAGCTTGATATCTTTCATAGATACATTATTTATAGGGTTTGAACTATATCCATTTGGAAATTTTAACATGAACAAAACACGACAAAGAATCTCTTTCTCCTTTTGTGAAAGATTGTGTGGTGTGGGTGGAAGAAATATTTTTTTTCCTTTTTGTTGTGGCCACAATGAATTCCTTATACCCAACTGTTGTAAGTCATCACGAGAATTTTTCCCATCCTTTGATTTATCTTTTATATCCAGAAGGGTTCAAAAAATAATTTCGCATACATTTTTTTCTATGTGCATTAAATCTAAAATATGATGTGCTAGGAGTTTCTGCATCCAACCGTATAAAAAATTAGTGAATTATAGCATCAAATAAAAACTAAACAATATATTCCAATTAAACAGAATGAAATCCTTCAATCATTGTACATTCTAGGCCTGAATTTAATGTGTGCACATACCTCCCAATATGGTAAATTGAATAGAATTGACCTTTTCTTCCACACGTCAGTCTTTGAATTTTCACCTTTTTTTAATTTCTCTTTCTTTTTGTACTTTTAGGCTTTCCCCATTTCTCTTCCCTTCCTTCTATTTCTGTAAAAATATCTGACACTTGTACAATTGTTTTAGATTTTTAACATTAAGCTAGCATTATTAGGATCTTTTAACTGAGGGGATAACAAGCACATCAATCAAACACAAGAGACAATGAACACAGTATTTTTCCTCGGGAAAACCATAAACAGAGAAAACCCCGCAACTTCTTCAGCGATAGAATCATCACCAAATAGAAAATCCCAAAACAGTAAGAGGATCTCCTGACAGCAGTAACCTTTTTTTTATCTATCCCCAGTGTCTTCTCCTTCCTCAACTATGCGCTACAATTGAGTGTGTATAAGATGTGTGTTAAATAGAGAGTTCACCTCTCTATTTATATTGATTCCTGGCATGACTAAAACCCTACTAGGTCCGACATCACTAGGTGAGTCTAATAACCCTAGTGCCCCAAAACTGTGGGGACTTTAACCCTTAGACAATAGGAGGGTTACCCACAATGACTTGACATGACTTGTTTACGTTATAGATCCTCCCAATCGGAACATCGGGGCATGACATCATGACTTAATTCCATTACAAACACATCCCAGAATAAACATCGGTGTACAAGACATAATATACATAGATGAACACATTCCAAAGTTACAAATACATCAACACTCCCTCTTAACTAGGAAGGTATTCTTTTGACACAATTTTCAGCTCTGGTCTTCTTCTCTGTATTGACTAGTTCATCTCATTATCTTCATCTTCAAGTATTCTTAGTGTTCAATTATTCTTCGTCTTCAAGTCTTCTTTGTCTTTGAGTCTTTAATTCATCTTCTAAGTCATCTTCTTCTTCAAGTCTTCTTCATCATGGGATTTGCATCATCACGACTACTGGATCATCACTGCTGGATCATCATCACATCTAGATCATCACTTGATCTAGATCATCATCAAATCTGGATCATCACTTGATCTGGATCATCATCAGCTCTAGATCATCATCACATCTGGATCATCACTTGATCTGGATCATCATCAATTCTAGATCATCATCATATCTGGATCATCACTTGATTTGGATCATCATCAAGTTTGGATAATCATCACATCTGGATCATCACTTGACCTGGATCGTCATCAAGTCTAGATCATCATCACATCTAGATCATCACTTGATCTGGATCCTCATCATGTCTAGATCATCATCACATCTGGATCGTCACTTGATCTGGATCGTCATCAAGTCTATATCATCATCACATGCTATCTCAGAATGGTGCTATCTCAATTATTCTTGTCACAAGAATTTCTATAGAGTCAATCTTGTAGGCCTACCCTTCATGTAGGCCTTCATCAGCACTTATATCTGACACTTAAGTCAGAATGGCCCACCCAGCTCTTACATTTGACCTCATCTTGTTAGAAAGGCACACCCAACACTCACATATGACCTCATCTTGTCAGAAAGGGCCAGCACTCACATATAACCATGTGTAAACACATTGCGCCAGAATGTCTCAGCACTTATATCCAACCATGTGCAAGCACATCGCATCGAAAAGGCTCTGCACTTACATCTAACCCCATCTTGTCAGAAAGGAACAACACTCACATTTGACCATGTGTAAACACATTGCACCAGAATGGCTCAACACTTTTATCCAATATCATTTTGTCAGAAAGGCTTTGCACTTACATTCGACCATGTGTAAACACATCGCATTGAAAGGGTGTGCACTCACATCTGATCATGTAGGAACCAATCCTACAATCCCATCAAAATGGCCCCTAGTCCCAGACTGAGCTACCTGGTAACTGACCAGGTGCCTCTATTCTCCAAGAGAATGGTAGTTTCCCTTACATATTACCTACTCGTCAGAATAGACAACACTGACATTTGACATGGGAGGAACCTAATCCTTTAACCATGATAGAATGGTTCAGCCCTTACATCTGATCAAGTGGGAACACATCCCTCTATCACATCAGAATGGCTTCCAGTCCTAGACTGAGTTTTCTTGGTAAATGACCAGGCACCTCCATTACAAGAATGGAAATAGACATTATATCTGATCATGTAGGAACCAATCCTACAGTCATATCGGAATGACTCAGTACTCATATCTAACATGGAAGGAACCTAAATCCTCTCACCATGACAGAATGGCTCGGCCCTTACATCTGACCATGGAAGGAACTTAATATTCTCCCATGTCAGAATGGCTCATGGTCTCATCATTTCCCCTTGGAGGGAACCTCGATCTCGAGAACACCAAGCTTCTCCCTGAAGTACTCAAACCTCACTTTGGCCATTTCTAGCATAGAATCACATTAGGGTTGATTACGTCCAAGGATGGCCTGCGAGCTTCACCAAGACCGATTACATCAGAGGGAAACCTATCTCATCAACTATACTAGAAATCCTTTTCAATATATCTCAATCTAGATCATTGCTCCTCTCTGCATCATACAAAAAATGCAATTCAGATCAACCGAATGAAATAGTAGTTTTCAAAAGAAACATGCTACCTCCCAAATAGCAAGTGGCAACATCTTTTTCCTCAGATGTACTCAGCGCCATGCAGGAATCCATCCTGCCAAACCAAGAGATCAAACTTGATCCCATACTCAACTATACCCTTCAGGTACCTCAATGCATGCTTTGCAACCATCAGGTGAACATGTGTCAACTTTTTCATAGCAAAGCAAATATATGGTCTCGTATTCGTCAGGTAAATCATCTAACAATACATCGTGGCATCAACTGACTCTGATGAAGCAACACTCAATAGATTCATGTTCGATTCCATAGGTGTGGTATTTGCCTTGCATTCCATCATCCTGGCCCTCTTCAAGATATCTATTGCATACTTTCCTAGTCCACACCTCTATGCCTAGAACGTAGTGCATCAACACATAACAGGATCATCACTGGTCTTTTTCCTTAAACCTTGAAGCAAAGGTTGGAATCTACTTTACTCTTAGTAAATCCCAAACTGGATAGAAATCTATCAATTCTACCATACCATGTCCTAGGTGCCTCTTTCAAACTGTACATGGATTTCTTCAATCTACACACATGAGAATCCCTGTGATGTGTCTCAAAACCGAGTGGTTGTTCTACATACACTTCCTCTTCCACTACACCATTCAAGAAGGAAGTCTTGACATCCATTTGGTGTATATTCCATTTCATCACTGCAGCTAGAGCAAGTACTGATCTGATGGATGTGTATCTGGCTACAGGTGCAAAGGTTTCTTCATAATCTATTCCTTCCTTTTGTGAGAAACCACAAGCCACAAATCTTGCCTTATATTTTTCAATGCTACCATATGCAGCATGCTTGATCTTGTAGATCCATTTGGAATTTACAACTGACTTCCATTCTGGTCTTGGGAAAACATCCCAAATATCATTCTTCTTGATCGATTACTACTCTTTGATCACAACATCCTTCCATTCTTTCTGTTCTACTGCTTCTTCATAACTGGAAGGTTCTTTATCGATAAAATCACATAGTAATGCTACATACCCGGAGCAGGATCTGGTCCTCTTTCTTTCTTTGTGATTCTCTTCTAGAGCCCCATATCTTTCCACACCTTGGATAATTTCTCGTACCCAAGCAGGTTTCCTGTTGTGAGGATTCTTCTCCTGAGGTGGATCTACAGGTCTTTGTGGTTCTTCAAATTCTTGATCTTCTTCTTGAGTTTCTTCATTCATGGTTGTATCATGAATTTTGAGTGCTTCTACTTCTTCAGGTTCTTCAATAGGTCTCTTTGTGGATTTGTTGTAAGCTGTGTCTTCATCAAACATCACATCCCCGCTAATGTCAATCTTCTTTTATCCTAGGAAATATATTTTGTAAGCCTTCAAGCTTTTAGAGTATCCCACAAATATACCCTTCTTTCTTGAAGGATCTAATTTTGTTCTCTTCTCTTTTGGAATGTGTATGTATAGAGGACAGCCAAATATTTCGAGATGGCTGACTTCTGGTTTCTTGCCGGAGAAGACTTCTTCAGGAGTCTTGTTCTCAAGTATTCTATGTGGAGTATGGTTCTGTACATGCATCGATGTTTTGGTAGCTTCTACCCAAATATGCATAGGAAGATCTTGATCATGAAGCATTGATCTTGCAGCTTCCATGATAGTTCTATTCTTCCTTTCTCCAATCCCATTTTGTTGTGGATTATAAGGAGTGGACAACTCCCTCTTAATCCCTGATTCTTTCCATAGCTCTTTGAATTCATTCGATGTGAATTCTTTGCCATTATCTGACTGAAAGGTCTTGATATTCTTTTTAGTGCGATTCTCAATCAAGGCTTTGAATTCCTTGAACTTGCTGAATACTTCGTCTTTGTTCTTCATGAAGTAGATCCATGTCTTTCTTGAAAAGTCATCAATGAAAGAGACATAGTATACATACCCGCTTAGTGAGCTTGATGACATAGGACTGCATACATCAGAGTGGATGATTTCCAATATTCCTTTTGCTTTGCTTTAGCTACTTGGAAATGTCTTCTTCGTGTTCTTTCCTTTCACACATCCTATGCAGACCCCATCATGTTTTGCTTGTATTTCTATAAAACCTTCAACAGCTTCGCTTGCAAGAGGTAGTGCTCTGCAATGCACATGTGTAAGCCTTCTATGCCAAATTTCATTTTCCTCTACTGTTTCATGGACCAAAGCTTATTCTGGATGGCCCTTCAATTTGTATAATCCTCCTTCTTGTTCCCCAATCACTATGGCATCATCGAGAGTATTTCCTCTTGGCCACATTATGACTTGACCATCTATAAATGAAACCCTCATTCCTTTTAAATATAATGAATATATGGAGAGGATATTTTTATTTAGTCCCGGTACAAGCAATACTTTCTTCATTGTCATAGACTTTCCAAAGTCTAGTTTATAGGAGGATTCCCCACTACCTTTTATTAGATACTGGTAGTCATCTCCTAGCTTCACCTTGTGGGGTGATTCATGTTCTTAAAGTTTCACAAAGGATTCCTTGAATCCAGTCATATGTTTAGAAGCCCCACTATCTATAATCCAATCATTGCTTCCATGAGTAATATTTCTTGTGAGAGCAGAAATCAAAACATATTCTTCCTCACTTGATGAATCCTCACTTTCATATCTAGTTCTCTTTGATGAAGGTTCATCATCCTTTGCAGCATGAGCATGATGTCTTCTCTTGGATACTAGTAGGAGGATTCCCCACTACCTTTTATTGGATACTGGTAGTCATCTCCTAGCTTCACCTTGTGGGGTGATTCATGTTCTGAAAGTTTCACAAAGGATTCCTTGAATCCATTCATATGTATAGAAGCCCCACTATCTATAATCCAATCATTTCTTCCATGAGTAATGTTTGCCATGAGAGAAGAAATCAAAACATATTCTTCCTCACTTGAAGAATCTTCACTTTCATATCCAGTTCTCTTTGATGAAGATTCATCATCCTCTGCAGCATGAGCATGATGTCTTCTCTTGTTCTTAGGACAATATCTAGAAAAGTGTCCTCTTTCATCACATGTATAGAAAATGAACTTAGATAGTATCTCTAGGCTTTCTAGAGTTATTTATTTGATTAGATTACTTACTTCTATGATGTATGGATCTAGGTTTCTTAGATTGTACTATGAGAGCTTGATCTTCTCTTCTCGAGCTGCTATCTGAGCTTCTTCTTGAGAACATTCTTCCCACTGTCTGCTGAACTTGAATAACTTCTTCCTGGCAGAGATCCCTTGAATGAAGGAGTCCCATGTCCCAGGGAGACAATTCAAGGTGCTCATCACAATCTCTACATTCTCCACTTCTTCATCTACTGCTTCCAATTGTTCCTTGATCTGAGAAACCCTTGTGAAGTAAGACTGAATGGTCTCTACATTCTGAATCTTCACATTCTTCAGTTGGTTCCTCAAAGTCATCTTTTGGTTTATGTTCTTCCCTTAAAACAATTTGGTTAGGGCATGAAACATAGATTTAGGTGTCTTAAGGGAGGACACCTGTGGTATAAGGTGATCCTTGATAGAATCAGCAATGATCCTCTTTTCCATAACCAACTTCTTCTTATGTAAGGCCTTAGCCTCATCTCCCTTTGAAACTGGAACCTTCTCATTGATGTAGGAGTCCAACTCATTCTCTTCTAGAACTAGGGATATCCTATACTTCGAGGCTCGGAAGTTATCAGCTCCCTCAATCTTTTCATCAAGCTTGGTATGATGAGACATCTTAACTGAGAACATCAAATGGAAATAGAAAAGATTTAGATCTTACTAGGTCAACATGTTGGATCTGGATTTGGATCTGAAATCCTACAGTACTAGTTCAGTAGCAGATTAGGTTTTTTCTTTTTCAGAGTTATGCCCAATCAAATGCTTTGAAATTGATCCCTAACTTCGATTTTGGGAAGGATATCAATACAATCCTAGGCTCATTGAAAAATTCCTCTTCTATGAAAAGCCCTAATTTCCGGCAGTAGTCTTGGGTCCAAAACTAAAAAACCTCAGAATTGAATTCTACTTCGACAGAAAGATGCGCCCTAAGGAGGAGAGTTAATCCAACCTTCTTTTGCTGAAAATATATGGAGGAAGATCCACAAAGTAGGAATCCCTAGTTCTTGCACCTGCACAGTGTCTTCTTCTCATGTTATCTCTGATACCATGTTAGATTTTTAACATTAAGCTAGCATTATTAGGATCTTTTAACTAAGTGAATAAAAAGCACAAAAATAAAACACAAGAGCCAATGAACACAGTGTTTTTCCTCAGGGAAACCATAAATGGAGAAAAACCCACAACTTCCTCATAGATAGAATCAACACCAAATAGAAAATACCAAAACAGTAAGATGATCTCCCAATAGTAGTAACCTTCTTTCTATCTAGCCCTAGTGTCTTCTCCTTCCTCAACTATGCGCTACACTTGAGTGTGTATAAGATGTGTGTTAAATAGAGAGGTCACCTCTCTATTTATACTGATTCCTGGTATGACTAAAACCCTACTAGGGCCGACTTCACTTCACTATGTGAGTCTAATAACCCTAGTTCCCCGGAACTGTGGGGACTTTAACCCTTAGACAATAGGAGGGTTACCCACAATGAATTGACATGACATGTTTACATTATAGATCCTTCCTATTGGACCATTGGGGCATGACATCATGACTCAATTACATTACAGACACATCCCGGAATAAACATCGGGGTACAAGACACAAGATACATAGCTGAATAGATTCCGAAGTTACAAATACATCAACAAATTGTAGGTAGAATTAGATGCTCATAATTCCCATTAAATGGTATTTTTTGTGAATGATACTTATGATATATTGGAAGATATCTCCTATGTCTGATGTACACACACTTCCTACTATATTTTAGATACATTGACTCTCTTTTCTTCCCACATCTAGGGAATACACAAAAACCTTTAGTCGTGCAACCAGCCATATTTACATAAGAAGTAAATTCATCGATTACCCACATCAGTGTAGCCTTTATAATAAAGAATGACATTGAATGAGAATCTTATGTCCTTTCCCCTTCATCCCATGTTAGTTTTAGTTCATTTACCAATGGTTCCAAATAAACATCTATGTCATTTCCTAGTTTCTTAGGAATAGGTATTAATAATGACAACAAACAAAAGCTCATTTTCATGCATAACCATGGCGAAAGGTTATATGTGACTATTACTAATGGCCATACACTATGATTACTACTCAAGCTTCCAAAAGGATTAAATCCATCCAGTACCATTACAAGTCGTACATTGCAAGGATTGTTGGAAAAATAAGGACATTTAGATTATATACTTTTCCATGTCAGGCTATCAACTAGGTGGCGCAATATTCCATCCCTGCATTCTCATGATGCCACCTCATTTTCTGTGAAATATATGTAGAGTTGTAACAAAAACATAAAGAATCATATATACATTGCAGTACTTGGTAGCTTAAAGAAGATGAAGTTTTTAGTAGGTTAGTAGTACATGAAGGTGTATGATATAATGGAATTATAAGAGTTCAAAATCATAGCTGCACGTTCTCTTCAACCTCGGCACTATAGGGAAATAACTCAACACTTTGGTCGAGACACTTGTATGCACCTTTTAAGAATGAGCATCAACCTTCCATATTGATTCACCACATGTTGGGCATTCATTTATTTTTTCATATTTACCCCAATATAAAATACACTCATTGTGGCATGCATGTATCATTTCATAGTCCAAACCCAATGATTTAATCAAAATTTTTGCAGCATATGTAGATTCTAGAAGTGTATTTCTTGTTGGAAGCATTTCTCTTTGCAACTTCAACAACTGGGTGAAACTTTCATCAGGCCAATGATTTCTCACCATAGATTGTACCATTTCACAGTGGCTGATAGCTTAGTGAAACTAGTGCAACCTGGGTAGAATGGTACCTTGGCATCTTCAATTAACTTTAGATATTGATTGATATCATGTTTTTATTCCATTGATTCTACTTGCTCATTTTCACAATTCACATCTGGATTTTCATTATAATATTGATAAGAATCATTCACCATTTCAACCATATGATCATCAACCATGATTTCCTCATTCTGATTGCCATTCTCAAGAAATTCAGTATCATTTGTAAGTAATGTTGCAAACTCATCATTATGATTACCATATTGATGTCCGACTATGTGTTCATCACCATGCATAATTTATCGAGGAAAATGATGCATCTCTATTGTGTGGCATTTCTTGCTCTTGTAAAATATATAGTCCTTAGTAGGAACTCTCTCTCCATGGAAAAACCAAGTTTTATATGAACTTATTATACTATGAATCATCAAGTGCTCTAGTACTTTCTCTAACGTCAATACTGAAACATTGCAACATTTTTTACAAGGGCATCTTGTGGTGTTATTATCCTCTGAATTCCTTTTTGCAGAAGCTATGAATTCTTCAACCCCAATTTGATATTTCTTTTACATCCTACATAGAACCCATTTGGACATCACTTTAGAAAAAACCACTACAAATTACAATGAATACATATGTTATAAACTATCATATAGAAAGTATACCTAGATTTCAAATCTGCCAATCCCTTTTTTTGGCCATTTGAAAATAAAACCAGCACAATTTCGCGAATTGGCACCTCTAGAGTTGGCCTCTCAACTTCCTTCCAGTATACGGTTAGGAATATTCATGTAGTACACCCATATTATTTCCAAAATATCCTTTACTAGCACATGACAACCATATATTACACCATACAAGATTCCACGTTATAATAACCAAATCCAAACATCAATTACATAATATTTTGATTTTATATTAAAGGTAATATATTTAAGATTTTAACCCATTAATATAAATCTGAAGATAAAAACAAATTTGCGAATTGAAGTGGTCCCCTCCCCATTGGATATTGAGCTCAAAGGTTGGAGGTACAAAGGTCACTTTTAGGGAGTGCGATGGTTTATAAGGCTAATAATCTTGACATTAATGGTCCATTCATAGTCCCACCACCCTGCAAATCTGACATATGCCAAGCATGACTCGGCTAGATACAACTTCAAACTCCAAAAGTGTCGACTGTCACCACCAGGTACTCATTCATCATTTATCAACCCTTTCGATACTTCCTCCATGGTATCATCTCTAAAAAAAATTCACCCACCAAGGAGATCATCTATGATCAACTTTACAATGCTTATGATCCTCATATACTATTGTCTAGTGTCAGTGATGCCCAAAACTCTTTGTTTTCACCTTCCGGAGACCAGTTGGAACTGTTTGTAACTTTAAATTCATCCTTAATAAAATTCACATTAGAACAATTCCCCAATTTCCTAGATATTTTCCAAAGGGTAGACTCCAATTATTCCCCCACTAGGAAGTCCATCTTAGATGATACCCACTCCCATGTCATTTGCAAAATTAAACCAGACACTATCATGGCTGCCTTGAGTCTCTATGAATCCCAATGTCAGGGCTTGATCCCCTTCACCGAATCATAGGTTCTGCAGGTGTTTAGGAAATTTGACCTAGAATCCAATAATAAATTGTTCCAATCCATTTTGAACACCCTAGTTCCCTCAGAGACCCTTATCATCCCACTCTCCTCCAAATTGTTCATAAATCCTGTCGTATCATCCATCTCCCTCTTGATTCAAATCCTATATCTTGATAGCAATAGCATGGACTCTGAAGTAATTCTAGGCATTCTCCTTTACCTGAGTCAATATGAAGTAGGAATTAAGTTCAATAACTTATTGGCCAGAGAATACAATTCTCATCTTGAGAAGTTTGATTTGGATAAGAAATTTAGATACAATGTGTATCCATTTACCATCATATTAAGTTCCAACCAGTAGACCCTTGAGTTCATGGATCCAAAGGTATTCAAAGACTGGACCCGTTCTATCTAGAAGTTCCAGGACTAGTCTTACACCCTGTTCATTGATATAATTGTCCTCAACATATGCAAACTCTTCGATCCTAAAGAGAAGAGGATATCAAAAGACATGAAGGATTCCTTGTAGCAAGATATTATTGGAAATTGGTTCTTGATGCCAAAGTATTCAATTATTAGGGTATATGGTTTTTTGGCTGCCCCTTTCTTGCTACCTGTTTACCTAAATCCCTCATTATTTGAACTAGAATCGAATAAGCAGAGTATTTATGCTGATGAGGACCAGTTTACTACACACAAGAAGGACTCTTGGATCTAATACCCTATTAATTTCGGGCCCTTCGTTGTGAAAAAGGCAGCAGCATTACCAATGGTGGAGAAAATTTTGAAGGCCATGTGTTACGGAGAGAAATTCCTATGGCTTGGGGTACCACAACAAATAGCTTGAATCCAAAAATCAATCCTTTCCAATATGCAATAGAAATCAAATATCTAAGACTAAAGGATCAGACCTTGTAACTTATTCTGGATGGTTGAATTAGATCCCTGTTGAGCTTTCCAACTTCATCTTGAATTGATGAATCACTTCCTCAACAACAAGCAAACAAGACAAGTATACAATATATATTGGTGTTAGATCTATTCTAGAATATATGATCAACAATGTATAAGCATTTGAAATCATCCATGGATAAAATATTCATTCAAACATACATTATTGGACAGGAAAAGATATTTCTATTAACATAAAATCAAATATTACAATGGATACAACCTCTGTCGGCACTTCTGCAAATCGGAGAAACTGAATCCCCCAGTTGGGCCTCCACCACCTCAATCCTCCATCTCTCGATAGAAATCTCACAAGAAAAAGGAAAGCTTGGGAAGAACACAAAAGTGCTCCAAGGGACAAAGGGATGCAGACTCAAACAAAAGTTCCAGAAAAAACTGACTATAGTTTCTTTGCTCTCAATTCTCTTACACTTTCAATGTATCCAAAGAGTTCCTTATATAGCTTTTCAAAGGGGTAATGAAAGGTCGAATCCGAGCGATCTCAAGGCATGTGGAATGCCAAGAGTCAAGTGAGTTGGATCCATGTCAAAGAAAAATCCAAAATCATTTGGATTTTGTACACATCCTGATGTACGTGGTTTTAGGGGTCAAACCTGCGTATATACGCGATTAGGGGTTTAAAATTTGTGTGTATCATTTTTCACATGTCTATAGGGATGGTATAGGAAACATCAAAGGAAAAAAAGTAGTCCAAGGGGTCTAAGGAGTCTGCAGAGGGATAGGGGAAGGCCATACCAGAGTGATTCACCTAGAGTGGTAAAATCAGCTATAACAGATGCCCCCTAATGTGTGAGGTAAGAGGTGTCATACGATGGCCGAAATACATTATAATTCCATCCCAGAAGTGGAGTGATGAAGAATCCCAAATGGAAGACCAGCCACCCAATCAGGATAGTACAATGATACAACTCTGCACATAACAGCAAATACATATAGCAGTCCCGGATACATAAGAGTACAATTTCCATGAATAGGCATGATACAAAATATCACATAAGTGGTCATCGCCACGTACAATATACGTATATCAGAATCTCCATGATGAAGATATACAAAGGATCATGATCTACATAATGGCTAAAGATATATAATGGATCAAGATCTCCATAATAGCTGGAAATGTCTAACATATACTGGAATCAAGTCACAAGAGCTGAAATCTCATGAACACTAGCACAATCAAGGAGGTAGCATATAAGAGATGCCACCAATCTGGAAGGTCTTCTACACAAACTGCTATGAGTACATGTCCTACTATGTGAATAGAGGTGTCGAGGTTGAACAAAGTAGTCCATCATTTGATTACTGGTCATTGATGTATACCGTTAACAGATGCGAGATCACCCACCGATAATGAAAATGGGAATCAAGGTACTAGAGTGCAAACTAACAAGTGTGAATAAATGTGTTGAGGTCGAACACTTGAGAGGATCCATCGATCAGGTTACATTGATGTATTCCCAAAAATTGTCGATGGCGAGAGAACCTGCCACCGATGACTGCAAGTCTCAAGGCACTCAAAAATGACTCTAGATTCCAATCCTAGAATAAATGATTTGAAGTTGATGGGATGAAATCCACTGGAAGGAGGGAATTAAGGCATCCCCCATCATCCAACATGAGGTACTCAGCAAAGCTGTATAATGTGGAAGGACTTGATCATAATGTGCACAAACCAATAATTATACCGAGAATGGACGACATGCAAAGTCAAGATAACTGAGGAATGGTCGACTCAGGTTTCAAATTCCTTCAAACAAGAGCATAACGATGAATGGTGACTAAATAAAGGCATCTTAGACTCAATATACAAAATTGGGACATCTCTGCGACACAGGAGGCATGGACAGAGGCTCTATGGGGACTGGAAGCTTAACCAGTCAGTGGAGATAAACTCGGATAAACAAGTACAGCTCCTAAATTCAAACTATAAACCCAACCAACAGATGTGATATATAGTGCTCTGTTCGAAGGAAACACAACTCGAAAGCTACCAAAAGATAACATCTTTCCTTGTCTGAATTTTTGGTTTTTTTATTTTTTTGGACTTTTTCAAATATTTAAAAAGCTTGAAAAAGAATAAAACTGCTTTATAGTTACAGACTAGGAGGAGACGAGTGTCATATGAGAAAAAAAACTAGTTCCAAGCAGTGGAACATACCTATGCTCAATGCAAGGATACATGTGTAGGATAGTGACACTCGGGGGGAAATCCCCTCCTAGTAAAAATAGGGAATCAAGCTATAAAGGATATATAAAATGGCTCTGCATGGCTAGACATGAGATAAGATCGGGCTATATGGCTAAAAATCAATGTCAGGGAAGCCAATGTAAGGCTCAATACGGTAGGAAAAGCTCATGATAATGCAACTACAACTTAATATAAGGGATTCCTGAGGGAAATAGGGCAGCAAAAGATCAAGAGGAGTATGAGTATCTTGTGAAATGTCATGGCAATACTATAGAATGGACTTCCACACCCTAAGGGACAAAATGCCAGCATGGGTACCAAATGAAAATAAGGCGCTAACTAGGGTACCCATGTAAGGTCAAGATCTACCACTCATATCATACCACTTATAAAACAGCAAGAAAGTTCTATGACATAATTGAGTGGGTTCGTACCTAAGGCTATAATGGAATGGTCATAAGGCCATGCAAAATGCAAATGGTGATGAAACCTAACCTATATGCCAATTTAGACATGATACGTAAAATCGGTACAAACGGGTCAATCCAATGGCTGAAATGACACTCAAAAAGGTCTCCTACATCATAAATTAGTCCAAAATGGTCCAAAAGGATTAGAAACAGTCCAAGAGTTAGGAAAGTGGGTAAAAATTTTCAAAAATTTGAAAAATTTCTATAAATAGTAAAAAATTCAAAACATTATAAAACATTTGAATTTTTTACCCATTTGAGCTCAGAACTTCAACAGTGAATTCTAGGAGATCCAGCTAGCAGAATCCACTACCATTTTTTCTAGGTACTTACCCATGCTCTACTCTTTCATTTTGATGCAAATTTTGTCAAATTCCATGGTGTATTTGACTTTCTAGGCCATTCTAAAATAGGCGCTATGGCCCATGCAGAAATCGATGGTTTTTCCGTGTATAGGGCTGGATATACACGAAAAATGCCCCCAAAGCCACGTACATACACGACTATTTGGCAAACAACAGTTGTGCTTAATATTTTTTGAGTGTTCTAACTCCAAGGTGGCCTGACTATAGATGAGTACATTGCGTTGTATTGCTATCTAGACATGGAGAAGGTGGGGTGTCAGATCCCAACTAACTCCATACGGGTGCTAGGCCTAAAGGCCATCCTACTGACACTGGGCAGGATAGCAGGCTTGGCTTCACTCCACCAGGCCTCGTGGCCTCTGATGTTCTATGCAGTGGAGTGCATGAGACCCACAGTATACGATTGGAGCACTACGCTATTGGGCAACGTGAAACACCAGCTCAGTGAGTGCAATATGGGTAGAGTGCGAAACTTCGGTTTCAGCAGCATACTGAGCACATTTTTCTTCGAGGGTGTTCTATGATTGAGCTATAGAGTTGAATTTCCTCTACATGGGGTTCAAGATCCATCCCAACGGCATTGGACGGATGCGATGCGCAGACTGGGTGGAGGTAGAGTGTCCAACCCCTATCCAGCTGATTTCTTCCCATTGTGGCGACGACAGATAGTTGCCATCAATGACTACCCCTATGCATGGATAGATTTATAAGGGGATCTGGACATGCCACTACCACCAGGATCGACATATGGCGACATAGGTAACGAATCTCGACCCTCTTTTAAAAAAAATTGAGTTATTAAATTTTTTTTGTGTTTTCTGATTATATGGAATCAAAAGACATGTTTTTGGGTGACAACACATAGTGACATCTAGCATATGCATGCAGATGTGGGACCAAGGTGACCTGAAGGATTTCCTTGTCATAAACAGAGGGGAAGAGGAGACGATATCATGGGTGTGGATGTGGAGCGGATGCTCCAAAGCATTCAGACCAACTTCATGAGGTTGACACACATAGTACCCATGGCGCAAGTCGAGGACTTTCCTGAGGCCATGCAGCACCAGGTGGTGGGTGTACCTTGAGCATGGGTGTAGCTATTTCAACGGCTAGCTAGAGCCATAGTGACATTCCACGATCACAAATCCCCTCCTCCTCCATAGGATTAGATACCTGGGAGTGATACATTTTGTATTACTGTGTATTATATCTTGGTGGCTCAAGAGCCTCATTTTTGTATTATGACACTATGTATTACCACATTTTGGATGTTTATAAAAACTTTTATGATGATCGGTTTATTTATTTACATGTGTAAAAATTTATGTTTGTTATGAGCTTATTGTGTATGAAACAAATGCCAATCTAACACGCGGTTAGCATATGAGTCAGCAACTTGATTATTAATTCTTGCCACATGTATGTATTTTATATTGTCAACTTTTTGTTCTAATAATCTCACACGTAAGAATATTCTTAATAATGTCAGATCTATAACATGGTACAAACCATTAAGCTGTGACACTACTAACTCCAAATCAAGACATACCTCAAGAGAGAGAACGCTATGTAACATGGCATCCCGTAGAAGCTTAATAACGACACTATATTTAGCAACATTGTTTGAATATGGCCGTAAACATACGCCTCTTGAAGATAATACCTAACCCATAGCAGTATAAATCACCCAAGCAGCAAAGGCTGAGTGTTGAGTGTGACGGCTCGCACCATCCACGAATCCTATGAAGGTGGAAGATTCCATTGACATCTGCTAAAATAAATGGAAACTAATCACAAACCTGATCACTATACAAAAAAGACCTACCTATGAAAAGTTGTACAATAATATACAATAACCAGCCTTGGCTGAAAATCATGCATAGTACTTTTTGAGATAGAGCCCATTTCTAGGCTCCACCAAGGCTGCTCCCTCATAAGGCCCCTTCTCTAACACACGTTTGACAACATAACCACCACGCCACATGGGGTTAAACTTTCCTACCCCCAAGGGTTCTTTTAGTTGATCCCACAAAAGGACCAAGTATCCCTCACTAAACCTCCTTGAACGAACATACTTATCATATTGGACCTTTATGTGACGCTTATTTACTTCTAGAGCCACCAAGGCATCTCAACGCTGCTCATCAAGTTGCTCAAGGTTGACCAAACACTCCTCCAATGGAGAAGAGTCTCGTAATATCTCTATGGCTACTTCAAATAAGGAATTTCACACTCAACCGGCAATACCGACTCCACTCCATGTACAAGTTAATATGGAGAAAAACCCATGGTAGTCTTAACAGCGGTTCTATTTGCCCACAAAGTAGGATATAACATAATGTGCCAATTCTTCTTGATTTGTGTGATGGTTCGTTGGAGAATGGATTTGAGTGATTTGTTAACTGCTTCTACCTTTCCATTCACTTGAGGGTAGTAAGAGGACGAATTCTCTTGTTTTTACCCTAACTTTGATTCTAACTCTTCCGCCATACGATTCTGAAAGTGTGAGCCATGGTTAGTGACAAGCTTTTTCAGAATCCCGAACCAAGTAATAATTTAATTGAATACAAAGTGCATAGCGTTAGCCCATTTTGTGAAGTAGTCAATAGCCACTATAATATGATGATGCCCCCTAGCTAAAGCTAGGTTGCAATCCATAAAATCAAGTCCCCACTTAGTGAAGGGACCCGCGGTAATGATGGGATGTAATGGGGAAGGTTTCAAGCACATATTATGTGCAAACACCTGGTTAGGGTGGCACCTATTGACCGCATCTACATAATCCTTAAAGATCGACGGCCATAAATAACCCGTTCTTAATATTTTTTTGGCTGTAGAAAGCCTAGATAAATGACCACCACACGCCCCTCTGTGGTAATCATTTAGCACTACCTCATCCTCTTCATGAGTTAAACAACATCGTAAAATGGAATCTACCCCATGGTGGTATAAAGCATTATCCACTATGAGGTAATTCTTAGACACGTGACATGACCTTCATTGTTCATCTCGTGAAAGGTGAGTAGGGACCTTCAATGTTTGTAAATATATAATGATAACCCCATAACATGGGTCTAAGATTGATATTAAGAAGATGTGCTCATCGATAAATGTATCTTCACAAACCAACTCCTCGTCGTCGCTTGGGAAATCTGATATAACCTCTGCAAAAATTAATGATTTCTTTGATTTTGGAAAAACAAACTCGAGGTCGAATTCTTGCAGGATGACAATCCATTTATTATATTTTCCCCCAATCATCCTTTGAGTGAGGATGAATTGAAACGAATTGACATGGGCTACAACCAACGTCTAGCGAAGGATAATATAATGTCTCAACCGTTGAACTGCATGTACGGTAGCTAAGGCAAGCTTCTCAACATGAGAATAACAAATCTCTGCATCAATAAGATTCTGGCTCATATAGTATATGACATTCTCTTGGAGCTCCTCATCCTCTTGAACCAAAACCATACCAATCGTCTCCATGGACGCGGCCACATAAAGTAGGAAATCACGGCTATATTCTAGGGGACTAATCACCAGGTTTGATTCTAGGGATCGCTTGAGCGCATCAAAGGACTCCTGGGCTCACTCTTCCCAACAAAAGGTGGTGCCCTTATTCAAAAGATGCATGAAGCCTCTAGTCAAATTGGTAAAATTGACAATGAATCTCCATAAGAATTTTTCCATGCCTTGAAAACATTGAAGATGACGAATATTTTTCGAGGGAGACAACTGAAGTATTGCCTCAACCTTTAAAGGGTCCACTCTTATACCCTCTTTAGAAATGATGAATCCTAATACGCAACCAGACTTCACACAAAAGATGCACTTGTGAGGATTTAACCTGACCAAATAATGGCGGCACCTTTCGAATACCAATCTCAAATGATAGGAATGATGCATTCTCATATGAGAATGAGTAGCAAGGTCATCCAAAAATACTTCGATAATCGATTTGAGATCATGGAAGATCAAGGTCATGGCTCACTGAAGAGTAGCTCTAGCATTCTTAAGGCCAAAAGGAATTTTTTGATATGCAAAAGTTCCCCGAGGAAAAATAAATGCAGTCTTATGTTGGTCCTCAAGTTTAATTTGTATCTGATTGTATCCAAAAAAGTCGTCCATAAAGGAAAAAACCTCGCTACCCCCACACTCATCCAAAATATGATCAATAAATGGTTTGGGGAAATTGTCCTTAGGAAAGGCATGATTCAAATAACATAAAATTAGTACATATGCGGATCACTCCCTGCTTCTTGTCAACCGAAACGAGGTTTGAAACCTACTCAGTCACGGGAACGGGATAGATAAAACCATCTTTTAACAGTTTCTCTATCTCTACCTTAATCACAGGTTCTTTCCTAGGATTCATCGCACGCAAGCATTGTCGAATAGGATTAGCATTAGGATAAGTCTTAATCTCATGTTAAACAATGCGAGGGTCGATACCTGGCATTTCATCGTAATACCAAGCAAAGATATCATGAAATTCTTTAAACAGCTCAGTTTATTCTTGAATCTCAGCATGGGAACATTCTTCCCCAATATAGACATCCTCTATCCTCCCAGTATCGCGAGAGATATTGATAGGAATTGTTGGAGATATATTTACCTTATTTCCATCAGCCATCGGACCAAGAGAGCTTAATGGAACCATGGGACTACCATTTTTCTCGCTAATAATATCCCTAAAGTCCTCACACTCTAAGCGGTCAAGCTCAGGAAGAAAGTAAGATTTATGATGGAGCTCTTCCCATGGTAGCTCAACTCCCGACATGGCCTCAATAATCGCTTCATCTGAAGGAAAAACACTATCAAAGCAATCGTGCGCATGAGAATACTGTACTGCCCATGTAGGTAGCACATATGGGTCCTCCTGCTCCATCCACGAAGAGGAAGGACTAGGCTCTACAACACACTCAAGATTAGCTTCATAAGCTACCATAGTTGTAGGAAACGACATGTCCATTACGATGGGCTCACTCGAAGTATTCAGTGTAGGAATAATCCAAGGATCTACCATATGACTCATGCAAAAAGACACCGATCTCATAGATGTCGAAGTCTCACTGGAACTAGACCATATCATAAGGACAGGTGTAGGGAAACTAAAACTTCCCATAAGGGATGGATATATGCCCACACCCACACTCCCAGTTACTGGCTGAGAGTGCTCAACAATCAGGATCGAAGCTCCCGAAGATGCGGTAACCGACGGATTCTTGAATGACGTTTGATTAATCGTAACTATATTCCCATTAAATGGAAATCATACAACACAAAATAGGGAAGAAGCTATAGCTTTTATACTATACATCCAATTCTTACAAAGCAAGAGACTGTAGTCAAGGGGCACATCAACCACCTCGAACTCTATCGCAACAGTCTTCCCTCCCAAACGAACCTTAAGGGAAGGAAGGATCCCATGCAGCCTAAATGATCTCCTGTAAAACACAGTTAACATGGTCATAGATTTAGACAACTCAACAGAACCTAAACCCTTCCAATACGATAAAGACATCACAGAAGCAGCAACACCTTCGTCAATCACAGTGCGCTTAACGGTCATGTTAAGACATTCTACATGAATCAAAAGAGACACATAGTAAGGCAAGCGAGGATGAAGTCTTACGGTTTCAAATTTAATAATGGAGGAATATTTATCATCATTCACACAAAGGGTAGAAAGCAAAGACTTCCTTTGTGAAGGACAACTCTGAAGTACTTCTAGTGCAGACATTACACAAGGAGTGTGGCCCAAATCCTCGACAACAGAATAGTTCTGTGCAGCTCGAGCATTAGGATTGTGCCTTGAATGCTTAAGGACTCCCTTAGGAATGTGAGGTGCAGCTTTAGGTTTATCCACAGGTTTTTCAATATGCAAACGAGTCCCTGGTGGATCAGGTTCCTTTCCTGGGTTGGGTTGCGACAAACCATAGTCCTTCACATGGGTCAAAACTTTCACAGCATGTACCATGTTAATGCAACCATGACCACTACCCTCCAGTGGATATTGATCACCACTAGACTGATCATGGGTCCTCGAGTTCATATTTTGATTTTGAGGTAAAGGGTTAGTCACCATAGCTAGGACAAGTGCTAAGAATCTCGAGGCTTCATTGATATGAGGGCACAAGTAAGTGAGGTGATCTTCCTTACACAACTTGCAAGGAAATTTAACCTTACTTTTGGCTTGCTTGTCCCCCCCAGCATTACAGGTTTTCTTGTTATTATTATTAGCATTTTCATTCCTATTCCCACCCTTACAATTGTTCTTACCCTTCTTTCTATTCTGTCTAGGATGTTGGTTACCCTTCTGGTCCGACGATTGCACTAAAAGCACACTCGCCGTTTGGGTGGGTTGAGATGAAGTTGTGGATTGTCCCAAAGTAAATTGGTTGATTGACTATTGACTAACTTGTTTTTCAACTGAATCTACAAGTTTAGCACTCACACAACCAACAATGCCATCAACATGTGGTCCAGGTTTAACTTTGGGGTCGAAACTAGAATGCAGAGCATTGGGAATGATCTCATATAACAAACCGGATTGAGCATAAATCAAACCCAGTTCATGTGCCCTAAAAATGGCTTGTTCCTCATTTTGAACTTCGGATGTAGAAACATCCTTCACTATATAAGGAAATAATGACTTAACGAACCATTCGAGTATAAAGGCTTTAATCAACCTCTTTCATCTACACTACTCTTGGATATGATCTGAAATATGTGTGGCTTTATCCTACCAAAATGTCAACAAGAGTTTTGTACCAATGTCATAATGCACTAGTATCTGGAAGTGGTTAAGAAAAGTCATCACTAGGTCATTGAACAAAGCGAATGCCCCCCTACGTAGCTCTATATACCATTTCGTGGTAGGCACTATAAGCGTGTGTTGAAACATCCTTTAACGGATTGAGTCCTGGTGTAAGGAATTCGAAGAGCACCATAGGTGAAAGGTAGTAACATGTTCACTTGGATCCTCTCCTGGTTTTCCCTCAAATTTGGGTAGGTCCGAGGGAAGCTTAGTAGGGACAGCTGGCCAAGCCGGCTCATGAGCTACAGGATCGTTCGTCAATCTCGACAAGTCAGGAAGATTCATCCTTGTGAGGAAATGGAGCCTAGGATGATTAGTTTGATGGACCGCTCCCTGATAGTTCTGATTCACATAGGTCTGATTACCATAACCACCATGGCCTTGGCCATAGTGCCCTCCTCCCATTTGACCCATATAGGGTGGAATGGAAGCACCATAGTGTGGTGTACCTTGACTATTTGGAGCTACAAAGCCATAATTTGGAGATTAAGTGGGTTGTTGATACCCACACCCATAAGGTGAAGAACCCTGTCCATACTGTGTCCCATAATAGGGTCCATAATTCATTGCATGAGATGTCCCATGAGACACTCCATAAGTAGGAATATACGCTCCGAAAGTAGGAATATACATTCCAGAAGTAGGAATATATGCTCCGGAAGTAGTAATATGACCTCTAGAAGTATGAATATGAACTCCTGAAACCATGTGTGGTACTTGAACCTAAGACACAACTGGTCGAGTAACCATAGTACGAACATGTCTCGTAGCAATGTTTCGGCCCGAAGGACCATGTGAATGAGGTGGAGGGTGAATATTCAAAGAAATAGGGACAAAGGACAAAGGGACCTATGTAATTATGTATGTGTTATTCCCTATAGTCACTTGTCTCGGATCCGGTATCCTAATAGGATCACTAACCCTAGACCTAGGAAGAATATGTGATGTAGCTTCCACCGCCGAGATGGAAGGTGCAATGTGACTTGTGCTCCCAAACCTCTCCGCATGGTAAGGAATGAGAGCTCCCCTAGGCATAGTGTTAGGCTCAAACTCAGACTCGACATGGAATGCCAAATCATGTGTGGGAAAACTAGACATACCATAACTACCATAACTGGTGCTCGCGGGTTCAAAATGAGTCTCATCATCTTCCAACATTCCATACTGGCGATGCATCAATGGGGGATCAACACTAGAGTAAGTAGGTCTATCATGAAAAGTACCTATCTCAGAAATTACAGGACCTAACTCAGTCAAATCAGGTTGTTACCAATTTTTTTGTACCATAGTTGGGTTACTTGAGGAGCCACCGGTTGACATACTTGTTCAAATTCTGATTCTAGTGTATCAGTTGATCCGTCTACTTATCTAGCCAATATTGGCTAGTCAATTTTTTATTTGAATAATTTTGACCATGGCCCTACGGGGTTTGTAATAAAATGTGCTAGTAGGATATTTTTGAGTGGTTCGGTCTCCTGAGATGTCGAATCTCAAATAGGGTATTCTAGGGAGTTTTTCTCCCCTGACAATTATGCTTTTCCTGTAGCAGAGTATAATTGACAAGGTTTTCTCCTGCTTCCTCCAAAGCTAGAATGCTTGATGTTGGACTCTGGGACTTGGGGGGTTATTAGAGCCCAACTGAGTGTTATTAGCCTACTAGACATTATTTAGATAGATCATGGTCATGTCCTAAGTCATCTGGATGCATAAAAAAAAATTGAAAAAATCTTTTTCGAACAGTGAAAAATTATTTTTTAATTTTTAATTACTCTTCCTAAGTTTCTTGGGTTATTTTTTCCATAAACTAAATGGAGAAAACCCGTTAGTGATCCAGACTCAGAATTCAGTGATTGAAGGCTCTAAACTTAAGCCAAAAATCATTCTTGATCAGCCAGCCAATCAGAACCAACTTTCAGATCAGCAATCGGACACATAATGCCTTTTACTCAAAAAATTCAGTTTTGAGTAAAAAATGATTTTTAGTAAAAAAATCATTATTTTGGAGAAAACTAAAAATCTCCAAATTAATCAAAATTCAGTAAAATAAAAGACTAAATGACATCTCATGGAACACTTATGATGATTGGAGTTATCATAACTTAGCTTCAGTCATCATTAAGAGAGCAGTTAATTTATTATCAGTTAGTAGACTTGTCATCTCCAGCTAAAGATGAGATGGAGAGCTCTCATTGGTCCGGTGATTTGATCAAGGTGAAGACTGAAGCTTACACCATCAGTGGGATTCCCAAACCTAGCTCAAGCTCCTGCCAGACCTAAAGGATGAGCTTACCTACATCCAGACTCACATGTGTAGCCTCATCCTTGTCTTTTTTTCAGTGCACAGGTTTGGAGGGGGGGCGCCCTGCCTGGGTGGAGGCCTCCCCTCACTCCCGGTTCTCTAGTTTAGGTCTGGGCTCTTTGTTAGGTGGATAAGCTGGTTAGGGTTGGTTTTTTTGTTTTAGGGTTTTAGCACTCTCTCATTTGTTAAAAAGAGGCTCTTTCAGCTCTATTGAGGATGGATTTTTGTGTAGAGAAACTCTGGTGAAACTTTTGTAATTGCTTGTTGCTTCTATGCAACCATTGGAATAAAATTAAGGCTTTGGAGGCTCATGTGGTGTGATTCTTTGGATGATTGCACTTGATGGATGAGGTGATGTTGTTTTAATGCTGTTCTTTCTTGTTTATTTGAGATTATAATGTTATGCTTTAGAAGGCTTCTGTAAGCACATAAGAACAGGTATTTGCGGTTTGCAAGTTAGCTATTTATTGATTTACTTCTAGAATTTAAAAAAGAGCATTGTTTTATTCAATTGTAGTTCATGCTCTTCTTTATTTCAATTTGTGAACAATACATGATCTAATCTTTGTATGGCAAGTCTATGAGTGTTATTTTGCAGATCCTTCCATCCAACCAAGCAGAAGTTCGAGATCAGATGCATCTTCTTCTCTTGCAGTCAAGTACGCTTTTTTGGTAATTGAATGCTTCATGAGATCCAAATGCTTTAAAAATATCCACAGGTTTGACCATTCTCTCCTTGCTTTTATTCATCATTCAAATTAAAAAATCTTTATTTTCTTGGGATTAGGGCATGTTTTGGCTAAAGTGAACATTCATTCACTTAGCCTTTGCCCCGGTTGGCTTCCCTGTGCTTTATTTTCATCCTTTCAGGACTTTTATTTGCAGCCTTTCCTTCCTTTTGTTTTCTGTCCACTTTTCCCCATTTTTACCCTTTTGGACAGCCCTTTTTTGCCTCTTTGTTTCCACTTTTTGCAGCCCTTTTCCATCCTTTTCTTCAACCATCTTTTGGGATGTACTTTTAGCCTTTTTAACCCTCATTTTTCATCCCTCTTTCTCACTTAGTTTCCAGCCTTCTTTTGACTTTCATTTTTCTCTCTTTCCACCCCTCTTGCTTTGCCTTTTTCTTGCCTCTTTTCTTCCTTCTTCTTGGGGAGTTTGGGAAAATGTTTTTAGTTAGTTTATAGATTAAATTTCAAGTTATTTTTAATCAACTAATATCATAACAAGTGTGTGTCTAGAGCTCTTATATTGCAGACAGGTGAAGGAGAGTGCAAAGGCCACAAACAAACAAGGAGTGCAAAAAGAACAAAAAGGTTGCTATCCCTCTTCTTGCATCCCCTTCTTTCCCCGTTCTTCCAAGAAGCAAAGAACACATCATCATTGTAAAAGATTAATAAAAAATGTTGAGTGGGAGGAAGTCTCCTTCCTTTTCTACTTCCCCTATTTTGGGGAAGTGTGTCTTGTGTTCATTTTCATGATTTACTTAGTATAGTTTTCCTTAAGCAATTAATTTAGTTCTTTTATTAGACTTAGTTTCATTCTTACTAATTGCTAGATTCATCATTGCTTGTTGGTATATTGTGATAAATTGTTAAATCATAAGAATAACCAAAATATCTTGAATCTCACCATAAGGTGGATCAAGAGTGCTCTCTCTCGGAGAGTTTTAATCAACCACCTTTCATATTAATTATTGTGTTTGTTTAATTCAAATCATCCATAAGTAAGACTCTTGAACTTGCAGAAACACAAGTCAAGAGCACTCTCTATTGGAGAGCACCTTATGTTTGCACAACCCCTGCATTAGTATCATCTAGGTTAGCTAAGTCCCTTGAACCACTGTCATAAGATGAGGTCAGGAGCGCTCTATTGCAGAGAGTGTTCATTAATTAACTTAATAAAATTCGCAACTCACACCCCTTTAGTTAATTAACCCCACTCCCTCCTTGCCAGAGTATGCTTTGACCGATCCTAGATCAAAGTACCCAGAAACGGCACTGGATCTTTAAACCCCACAAAAGTAACCTATTAACACTTAAACACCCCGTAACCAATGCACCGGCGATGTAGGGATTCTTCCAAATACTTCCTAGTAGAGGCGTCGAAACCTCCCGCTGTCATAGAGTCTCAGCTAGCTGGTCACTTGAAAATATCAGCCTGGGATACTAGGCGGGCCCGACATGTCTTAAATGGAGGAAACTTAGAAGAGTCTCCTAGCTTTGACGAACCTTCGTTGACACCCTAATCAAGAGCATTCTTTAAAATTCTTAAAATCTACCAAGAGCACTTGCAAAACCTAATATTCACTAGCTTAATTCCTAGACTTTATTTCACGCATTTATTTGACTCCATAAGGCACTGGTCCTTCGTTATAATTGAGTAATCTTCTATCTTTATCAACTATCTATGGTTTATTTTTGCTGATTATATCTGAATGCTTAAGTAAAGTCTGGAATCTTTTGCTTATCTATATGATCTCTTGCTAAGAACGTGGATTGCTTTGATTTACGTGTCACAATCATAAACTTAATCATTTCTAATCACAAGTAACTCCTAAAAAACACCCATCTGCATCTAAAACATCTTAAAACTTAACCTAAACATTGAGCCAAAGAAAAATCTTTGTTAGGGACTACCCCCCTTGGCTTCGTTAGGAGTTAGCCTAAATAGAGGAGCTAGGAGTAGGTGACAGTGCCTAGCTCTGTGCTTGCCCCCAAGGTCACACCTCTCCCACTTTCTTAAGTGAGGAGACAGCTTTTGAAATATTTCTACTGCTGGTGTGCAATCGGTGGACAACATCTTTTGGCACCGTTGCTGGGGACAAATCTTTTTGTTCTTGGACGACCTTTGTTTCTTTTAGTTTTTTACCTTTTTATCCTTTTTGGTAGATTTTTAGTCCAATCACTCTCTGAAATTATACTTAAGTCCACCTGGTGACTCCACTATCGGTTAACACCTCAAGGTATTCTACTAGAAGAAACTTTGTAGGTTTGGTCGATTTCATCCCTGACCCCAAAAAGGTCTTAAGAAGGAGATTAAACAAACTATCTTCTCACAAGATCCTTGCAGAACTTGGATCTGAGTCTGTTTTAGACATCCACATTTTATTTGCTGAAAACACTAATACCACTATTTCTAACATAATGGGTGAGTATTTTACTCGGCTTGACTTTTCTTAGATAGTAGGTCAACCCCACCGTCTTCCAGACAAAGCTGTCGAGAAGCTCCCAATGTATACAGACATTGATGCCATTACCTCCTCCATGCACCTTAGGAACGTTTCTAGGTGTATCAATGTTTATATAAATGATCCAGTCAGCCAACATGATGATGTGTATATGAAGTTATTTTCTCTATCTCTGGATGGGAAGGTAGGCGACTGGTATAGCAATTTACTAGACAATTCCTTTAATAGTCTAGCAGCTTTCAAAACTTATTTCACCAACAATTTCGGTGAAAAGAAAGAACCTCGGCATCAACTTGCGTCCTTGACCAACATAAAGAAGAAGACACAGAAACAATGGACGAGTTCAATACTAGGTTCATGGAATTTTCAAATTTCATCCCTACTGAGTATGCCCCAACTAAACCAACCATCCTGGTCTATTACATTGAGGCACTTAGTGGAAAAATGCAATACCAGATTAGAGACAAGGAGCCTGCTAACTTGCTTCAGGCTCAATAGATGGCAATCAAGATTGATCTAAACATGCATTCATCTGGTGAATCTAACCTCCATAGTTATTCAAGGTCTTGAAAATCAGTGAACCAAAAGACAAGGATCCTTTATCAGCTATGAAGGATGCCTATGAAAAACAAATGATGGAGATGAAGAAAAATATGGAGGAGGTAGAGCAGAAACACTTAGCACAGTTAAAAGAAATTCAAAATAGGGTGATCACAATGGAAAGAAATCAAACTCAGTCCACTCCTAGAACCTTTCCTGCCAAGCCAACTTGGAAAAGAAATCCTCTCAACCATGAGCAGAGGTCTCCCCATCAGCTAGAGGCCGCTAACATGGTTGACCAGTATAAAACATTTTTTAGAGAATGCAAAGATTTCCATGAGGAATCTGGCTGCCACTATGCATTCTATGTTCAGGAGCATCGTCACCCTAAAGGTTGTGGTCCGAATATGTCGAAAAGTGAGCCTGACTTTATCAATAACATAGATGACATCCCCATAGGAAATTGGCCAAAGGCCAATTGTTATGAAAATAAAGTTTACAACCTGACTCAGTACTATGGAGAGATGCCTTCAGCCGAGCAGATCAACAATACCTAGAACTTCAAAGGGATAACTTATCAAAGAAAGGGTTCTTCTGCACAAAATATTCCCAATGTAACAGTTCTTAATCCTCCCAAAGAAGTTGAAACAAAAGAAATTATTGATTTAAGTTTTGACTTAGGTAATTGGTTAGCGAATACAAAAGTCCTTGTTCTGGTCCTTGAATTATGCAAAATCCCTAGCCAAAGAGAGAAACTTTTGAAAATATTAGAGCCTCAGAGTAATGTTGATCCTCAAGCTGAAGAAAGTTCTTCAAGTCCTTTAAAACCTATTAACCCCAAGAAAGTCACTTTTTCTGATACAGTGGAGCGGACTTCGAATAATGTCTTTGTTGATCGTCCTATAGTTCTACATACTAGGGACCCAAGAAAACAAGATCATCCCCCTTTCTACATATCATTGATGATGGGTGATATTCTTCTACATAATTGTATGTTAGACTCAGGATCTAGTTCCAGCATTGTTATACAGCTGAATGGCACCTCTCCGTCCGAGTGCTGATATCCCTCATGTCGGCACACAAAAGGACACTTATGGATAGAGGTTTTCCCATTTCCACTATACATTGGCTCATCAGGAAATACATTGCCTATATGCCCAGCTGATTACTTTGCCATTTTATGATTTTGAGTTGCATACGCGACTATCTCTATTGACATGTCGCGCATCATGCGCGGGTCTCATGTTTAGCAGGTCGCGCATACTTGTATGCGCGGGTTGCCCTTGTATAGAGTCGCGTATCATACGCGGGTTGCCTTACTACAGACCCGCATATTCCTTCCTCAAAATTAATATTTAAAAAACACGAGTTAATGGGAGATTTGTTTACTCATTTACCTTAATCCCATTAACTGCTATAACCTCCCTAACCTTCGAGAACTGCCTCATTTCCTTCAGATAAATAGAGGCCTTGGGGAGGGTGTTGGAGGGTGATACTTGGAGAGAAAATTTATGCTGGTGGATTTTCTATAGAGTCTTTGGAGCATAGAAACTCAGAGTCCTCTGGTGACAGAGGAGTCCCTTGTTCAGACATTGGGTTGTAACCTAAGCTCCCTCTATTATTGTTAATAAAGAAGATTACTTCTTCCACATTGTGTTTCATGTGTTGTAGATTGGTGAATGTTTACATTTCATTATAATATATGATTTGACTAACCTGCATATTTATATATGAATCATAGTGTATTTGGAAGAATCTTTGTTAACAGGTGAAGGAGGAACTATCCTGAAGATTTTTGAAGTAGATCAGAGAGGAAGAAGCTAGCTTGGATCAACCTTCGTATTTCACAAGTAAGTTCCTGCCATTTCCCTATTTCCTATTCTGTGCTTCTAAAATCAATTTGTCTGCAAGGTCATAGTATGTTGGTAACCCCCCAGACCTAGGTTATTAGGTGAATTATCTTGTACAACAGAACCGGCGACTCCGCTGGGGAGGCCAAGTCTGCTTTAGGTCTTTTTTTCTGTTGTTCTGACCAGTGATTGCTCGAAGTCTTGTTTGTGATCTTTTGTCCTGCTTTCTTACATACTTACAGCATTTGAAAGTCTTGGTCTTTCTCTGTTTTCTGAGAAATTTTTATACCCATGCACGGGTTGTCTTTCTATACAGTCGCGTATGCCGAGTTGAATTCGTGGGTTGTCATATAGAACAGTCGCGTATCATTCGCGACCTGCTCTACTACACAGTCGCGTATACTCCTGAAAACTGTGATTTTTGTGTTGAAGTTTGCTTGTTCTTTGGCCTTCTATGAGTCCTATTTTCGGTTAAGACTTTCTGTAAGAGTGTTGTATAGTTGTCTCAGTATATCAGGTGATCACATATTAAGTGCTTTTTGAAGCCCTTGGGTTCTTTTTACTTGTCTTTATTTACTGTCTACATCTTGAAACTTTCTGGCCTGTTTGGGTTGTTGGTCTGAGTGCCTGAGTCTAGATCAGTGATCACGGTCTTAGACTCTATCTGTCCAGTCTGATTTCTGTCAATTATTGGTTTGCACCTGCTTGTTTAAAATTCTGCAGTGATTTCTTGATCATTGTCTGCACCCAAGTTGAGGTCTTAGTCTGCTTTCTTGCTGGCTTTTGGTCCTGTATGCCTGTTAGTTTCAGTTTGTGTCTTTTTTACAGTTTATAAGTGTCAAGTCTACTCAAGTATTGCATTTATATATGCACAGTAGTTTTTTTAGCATTTTTTAAAGTGGAAAACAAAACATAGATAATCTTCTGCATTGTAATTTTTGCATTAGAATAGTGTTTGTTTCAATTTAAGAAATACATATCTCAGAAAAATACAAAACATATAGGCTAGTTTCTCTTATTTAAGTGTTGATAGTTCATCATACATATTTGAAAAAAATGAAAAGAAGCTTATTTTTATAGTGTTAGTCTGCTTTAGATGCACCTTTATTTCATTTATTTTCTGCTGAGTCAAAACACCATACAGTCCATCACTACCGCTTCCTTTGAGTAAAGAACAGCCCTTAAAATTAACGCTTAAATTTAAAATCTATTAGTAAGTTTTTATTTTTAGGGCCTTCCACCTACTAGCTTAGGCTAGGTTTGTGGGCTAGGGAGTGTAAACTTCCCACAAAATTTAAACTCAAACGTACTGGGCCATTCATTAGGTAAATCCTTGGTTCTACCGCTGTATCTAGGAAGCTGCTCTCAAGCGGGAGTTAAGCACGAGGCCGCGTGGAGGCTTGGACAGAGGGGATAACCCCCCGAATCCTTGTCAAAACGTAACCCAGGACTTTTGCGCATCTGAGGATTCTATCTAGGCAGAATTTTGGGCTCAGCTACCCTACTCATGCGTACGAGACCGGCTTGCGACTGTCCCCCCAGACAGTAGGTATTGTCAAGGTAGCCTTAGTCTCTTGTCTTTTAGGGCTCATACACAGGTAAACCGGAAGGTTATTTTTGGTTGACCTTGAACGGACTTGGAAGGTAACCCTTGTGGAAAGTGCAGGAGGGTGGTTGGGTGATTCCTCTGCTTGTGCCTGAGAACCCCTCAAGGACGCCAAGTAATTGTTCATCGGCCTTCTTCTGGAAGGTATATCTTTATAGCCTGTTTTGCTTGCTTGAGACTCTAGGATCTTTTTAGTGTATGCTCTGTGGATTTGCTTGTGATTAGTCTGACCTTAGGGTGTGGTTTGTTTGAGTCTTAATTCTGGAGGACCAACTTGTTAGAAGGTCAAGAAGGTTGAGAAACCTTCCTCGTCTCTCACCACTGGAACCTCCACCTTTACCCCAAAGGCGGAGATTAAGCACAGGTGGTTCTTTTGAACTCGTAGGAGTAACTGAGGTTCTTGGTGAACCGGAATTAATAGCTAACCGCTTTGACTTGGACACAGTTGAGATAGAAGAATTGCAAGCTGATGAGTTTGCAAGAAATTACAATACCCCCTTGACTTATTTGAACGATCCAGTGATCATGCAGGTTAGTCCTTTTAGTTCACCAGTACTAGGTGTACCTGTAGGTAGAGCTATGTCTTCTGAAGGAGAAATTTCATTTGTTTTCACCTCAACCCTTCCATTTGAAGGGGTACTACCTCCCTCGGTTAGTACCCCTAGATCTAATTTACCTTCCACACCCTTAACTCCAGCAAGCCGGGTGGTTCAACCACCGGTTTACTCGAACATAGGAAGTATGTCTGGTGATATGGCTACTGGGATTCCCAGTATACCTACAATACCTTCTTCTTTTCCTTACCCTACCCACAGTGGTCCGGTGGGATCCTCGGCCTTTGTCCAAGGATTCCCTTGGAATGGGGGGCACATACCCCCTTCCAGTCCATACGTTGGCCCACCTCCTACATATGTGGGAGTGCAGTTTGGTAGCAACACCTCTTATGGGCAAGGCTACCAAACCCCTATTTCGGTCCCATACACGAGCTCTCCCTTCTCTTTGTTTAGTGGAGGGATACCTGCTCCAGTCTTTCAGACCCCTACTTCTATGGGGGCAGCCCGAACCACTTATACGGAAACCCCCACCCAAAACCCAGTGGCTTACGGATGGAACCCATTCCAAAGCAACATACCCACTTCACAACCGGTGTCTGGGGGAAACCCCACTTTTACTTATGGGAGATCGGGGGCAAGTCCCTCTAATCCCCAAGCTAGTACATATACTACACCGGCTAGGCCAAAGATTCGTTTTCTGGCAACTTTGAACTTGTCAGACTTATCAAAATTGATGAACGATCCGGTGAGGCATGACCCCTTGTGGCCACTTGTTCCCACCAAACTGCCTTCGGACATCCCTAAGTTCGAAGGGAAAGCTGGTGAAAATCCTGGGGCACATGCCACCACCTTCCATCTTTGGTGTTCTTCCAACTCATTGAACGAGGATTCAGTGAGACTTAGGCTGTTCCAGAGGACATTAACTGGCACTGCAGCAAAATGGTACATTGAGCTGCCTTCTGCTTCTTTTAGCAACTTCTGGGACTTAGCTACCGCTTTCCTTAGCCACTTTCAGCTTCCAGTTCGTTGCGATTTCGGAACGGACTTGTTGTCCACCTTTAGACAAAATAAGGAAACCCACATCTCGGATCATATCCAAGAGTGGAGGAGGCGAAAGAGCCTTATTAAAGCTACCATCCCTCCTGAGTTTTTACTAGAATGGTTCCTTAAATCTTTATTGCCCTATATATCTAAGGATGTTTCTACATCAGGAGTGACTAGTGAGGAAGAATCCATACTCAGGGCCCAGCAGTTGGACTTGATATATTCACAGTCTGGGATTTTATATGAAATCATCCTTGAGGCACCAAGGCCTTCTCATGAGGCCGAGAAACCCAAGCCTGGACCCCATGCCGATGGTGTGGTTGGGTCCGTCAGCTCTCCCACTGTAGAGTCTTTGACAAAACAAATTCAACAATTGTCTGTCAAACAGTCTACATTGGAGGCAGCAAAAGCTGCCCCCTCTCCCCAAAATGCAAATATATTTTCTCAATCTTCTCAAAAGGGCAATCAGCAGTCCGGCGGTAAGAAGAAGAAGGGCAAAAAAGGAGAGGGAAACCAAAACCAAAACAAGCCCAAGCCCGCAAACAATGCTGATGGGGGCAAGAAAGATAAAAAGAAAGTCAAGTTTCCTTGTAAGTTGTGCCAGGGAGACCATTTGACCCACCTTTGTCCCCTCATGGAACAAGCTCAGAAGCTGTTGAAAACCCAACCAACGGCTGTCCTGAAGGATCCATTTCCCCAAGGACAGAATTATGCGTCAGCTTCTTCTGTAGCAGGGGGCAGCCAAGCTGCTCCTGACCCTAATTATATCAACATGGTCAGATCCTCTACTTTGTTGCAAACCAGGAACAAGAACTATGAGAAGGAGAAGGAGACCGAGGAGAAGGGTAAAGCTGTAGCTGAACCCTCCAATCCTCTTACTATAGAGAAACCATTGGAAATAATGCCAAAGATACCCAAAGGTGTCTTTAAGAAGACTTTGCATAATCCCAATAGGGATGCTTCCAACTACTGAGTAGTTGAATATCTAGCTCAAACCCCATGTGCAATGTCTGCTTTGGAGGTGCTTCAAAGTTGTCCCGCCCAACGGGATGCCCTTTTAGCGGCTCTAGGTAGTATGGACTCTTCGAGTCTCACGACGAAGCTTTGTTTGTTTGATGTCAAAATTCGCCTCCCTTACCATGTAGCCCTATCCATAGATGTTGCCCATGGTGGTAAGACCATTGTACGAGCTGTTGTGGATGAGGGAGCTTCTACTTGTGTCATGTCCCTGGCATGCTGGAAAGCTCTAGGATCCCCAGAGCTGGTCCCATCAACCACTTTACTTGCTGCTTTCGATGGAAGGTCTTTCCGTCCACATGGTATCTTGCCAGCTTTCGAGATTAAGTTGGCAGGCAAAGCGGTCTCTGTTGAAGTTGAAGTGATTGATGCTCCCTTGGACTATAATTTGCTTTTGGGGAGGAATTGGACTTATGCAATGACTGCTGTTGCATCGGCTGTTCTTTGTGTCGTGGTATTCCCACATGAGGGCAAGTTGGTTACTGTTGAACAACTTGATTTTACTCGAAAGGGCCGTTTAGAGTCTAAAGATTCCAATGTACCATTGGTTGATCAGGCCAAGCCTGCTCAGAGCTTGGGGGATGGATTGTATTCATCTTTGATGGGCACATTTGACATCCCAGCCCCGGTTAACTATATCGGTTCCACTAGTGTGGGGAATTCCATCACTTCGGTGGTGGATAGGACTGATCCTTGGGTTCTCCCAACCCTCCAGGAACCGGAAGTGCCCTTATTAGCGGTGGAGGTGGCATATCAAGCTATTACCCAAGCCACTGCTGATCCTATTCTAGATCCTCTTTTAGTCTCGGATGATCTGGAAGAAGTCTATATGCCTGCATGGGCAGAGAACTCTTTACATTCCATCGATTGCTTAGAAAATGTTTTACCTTCTGATGAAGCCATTCTGGAAGCTATGTGTAGTCATGAGAAGATATGTGAGGATCTTCATCACCGGTCTTATTTCCTTCCAGAGCTAAGCAAGATTGAAAACCAAGAGTTCCATGTGAGACTTCCTGGAGATGTTGATGTACCTGTGAACCCTTTTCCTAGGGAAGGGGTGTTTGCTGAGGGGAATATGGAAAACATTTCNATTCTCGCAAGAGGATCCAGCATCCTGATCATTTGAGGTTGATTTTTGAGAGATGCAGATACTACAAAATTCGCTTGAATCCCCACAAGTGCATTTTCTGCGTCAAGTCAGGGAGACTACTAGGATTCATTGTTTCAAGCAGGAGCATTCAGGTGGATCCCCTAAATGTTGAGCCCATTGNTTGCCTGGTCATATGAGGAGATGCCAGGCATTGATCCATCTATTGTCCAACATGAGATCCGTACTTACCCTGATGCCAAACCAGTTCGGCAGAAATTACGTCCCGTGAACTCG